>CM067219.1:149617-263697 GCA_034190945.1 Octodonta nipae
AATTATAGAATTAAATAAAAATACTAAAAATAAAAAAAATTTTCAAACTCCATCATGTAATATATCAAGAAAGGGTCTCATTCTGAGGAAACACAAATATATTTTTTCATATTTAAAAAAAATATATTTTAAAGATATTAACGAAAATATACCAAAATTTACACATTCCCCCCCTTATCTCCGAAACTATAAACGTAAAGTTTTGAAAAAAAAACAGATTTATAGGTTCTGACCTGAAGTTTACTGAAAAAATAAGAAAAAACCTCTACTTTTAATTTGGGGGGCCAATTATAGAATTAAATGGAAAATATAAAATTAAAATTGTTTCTAACCCATCATGTTATATATCAAATGAAAGGGCTCATTACGAAGAGAACAAATATATTTTTTTCATACTTTTAAAATAAATAAATTAAAAGATATTAACAAAAATATAAAAAAAATTACCCATTCACAGCCTTATCTCCGAAACCATTAGCTGGAAAATTTTGAAAAAAAATGGAGGTATAGCCCTGAACTTTACTGGAAAATTAAGGAGAAACCCCTAATATTTATTTGGGGGGGGGGAATTATAGAATTAAATGGAAAATAAAAAAATTATTGTTTCTAACGGGTCATGTAATATATCAAGTCCCAGGGCTCATTATGACGAAAAGGTACAATATATATTTTTTATTTTTTTATAATAAATATTTTAAAATATATTAAAAAAATGTTTTAAAGAAATTACCCATTCTCCCCGTTATTCCCCAAACTCTAAGACCTCATTTTTTTTGTTTCTAGGAAAAATATGAAAAAAAATACCTAATTCTACTATTTGGCCTCCAAATAATAGAATTAAACGGAAAATAAATTACTAGAAAACCCCATAGTAATTTTAGGGACAAATTATACAATTAAATGGAAATAAAAAATCAATTTTCAAACGCATCATGTAATAATATATCAGATAAAAGGCTCATTATGTTAATTACAAATATATCAATTTTTAAATCATTCGTATAAAAGATATTAAAAATATTAAACATCGACTTAATTCCCACTTTAGAAACTACACTATTTAAAATTTGAAAATATATTTTATTTATATTTTTAAATAATTTGAATAACAGATTTAATAATTTATAATTTAATCTTTGACCTATTTTGCCGTTTTTCTTCCAATCTACAGAGCCTCAAAACTCAGACAGTAGATTATAAAAGGCATTTCGGAAAGTTTATTAGTAAAATAAAACTCTAATGTTACTTACTTTTTGGGGGCCAAATTAGAAAATTAAATACATATGTATTGTGATAAAAATCAAGCGAATCGTAAAGAAGATAAAATAAAAAGTCTATGTGTGGAAAATCAAAGTGTATATTTTTTATAAATTTAAAACGCTTCCTTTTAAAGATATAAGGGTAAGTATAAGAAAATGCAATCATTCCCTGCTTGTCTGAAACTGGAATTCGTATCTTGAAGGTGGTACGGAACCCTAAGTATGCGAGTCCAACTCGCACTTGACCAAATTATTTAAATATAAAATTTTAAATGTTTTCAAATAAGTGTTGTATTTCATAATATAAAAATATAATGAAATATATTTCCAAAATACGAGGAGTTTTTTTATGGTTATTTTCAAGCATTCACAATATATTTATTAGACATTTAAATTAAAAAATAGCGATTAAAGAACATTTTGAGAAATTGTTAAATGTTTAATAATAGGCAATTTAAGTCAGTTATCATCATCATCATTTGCGGTCAACCAGAGAATTAAAAAATATATATTTTCAAAAAACCGTAGCTGATTTTGTGGGGCTTTTATTCAAGATTTCAAAACCTTCCTTAATTTTCTTGTGCAGTCAGCGGTGCTGAGAGATCGATGGTTAAAGACAAAAAGATTATTTTCCATATCCAAAAAAAAAAAAAATTAAAGCTCAATGAATATCTTATCCGATCCACATAGTGGTTGAGTTATAAAGAAGTTATCAAGTCCATAGACCAAAACAAAAACCGAGAAAAAAAAATTCATTTGATGTATGTTGCAATTAGCCAATAATTTATTTCTGATTTGCTTCTTTTGACAGTATGGTTTAAATTTATGTTATTTGCGTTTTTACAAACTTAAGTTACAAAAATCGTGAAATTACTTGCAGATGTCCTGAGATCATAAGATTCAATTTAACATCATACAGCTATGCATAAGAGCAGAATCATTCTCATAAGAGAAGGGAGTAATTAGACACGTTCTCTCGTTCGAGTAGATATTGCCTGAATGTTGGAATAATTGCCTTGGGAGTTAAAGTATAGATATTGACAGTGCTACACGTGGAGTGTAATACTATTCCAAATTGTGTGTTCGTTACACGATTTCTTGGTGTTATTTATTTCTAAAATAGCATACCTTTAGTTTATTCACAATTATATTTACCTTACAACCACTATTTCCCAAAAGGTATAGACTTTGTCCAACTATGTTCATGGAAAATGTTAAAGTTTAAATAAATATATGTTAACTATCAAAGTAACAATGAAGTTTGAGGTATATGTATAGTCACGGAAATGTAGCAATGGACTGTGTAATTCTTGACAGCGTCTACAAACTTGTGACAATATGTGATCAAAGAATTCTGAAAAATTGCACTGGTGCATAAGGAAATTGATATTTAAGTTCATCTAGAGGGGGTGATTGATAAATAAGTAACATCTCGGGAAATAATGACAGAAGTCAGCTCAATTTGGTTACTTGGGAGGTTTTTGAGGTCATATGAATATGATATCGGTCATAGTCTCCGGACTATCTGATGCCCAGGAGGTCTGGTCTCAATGTCGCACTAAGGAACAAATGACATCTATTTTAAGAGAAACCTAATGTCTCCACGGAAAATAGAATTGCAATTCTTTTTTTTAAGCTCGCAATCACTATTTAAATTAATTGCCACTTTATTTACAAGAAATCTCGGCTAATTATTTATTTAAATTGTAACATCTTTGGCTCAAATTTGCAAATACAACACACTATTTTATCGGTTCACTTTGCACTTTTCATGGATTGCTATTACCAAACACTTAAACAAATTTTCCACAAAATTTCAGATAATGAAGGGGAGGGTACATTGATATACAGGGTGTCCCACGGTCGATGATACCTTAGACGTTTACGGAAAGCGGAACATAGGATGTTTCTGAAAATATGGTTACTGAAATAATTACTTCAAATCTATCGATGTAAACTATTTTCAACGATGCGATGTTGAAACATATTCCAAAAAGTAGTAACATTTTTGATATCTTAAATAGGACACCCTGTATATGATAGCATTTTTGGATTCGCAATTACATTCTGATTATTTTGTCTTAATACTTCCCTATATCTATCCATAACGGTTTTCTAGTTATTAATTGTTTTTTATATTTTTTGTTCAAAACATAGCTCCAATTAAATGTTTGTTACGGCGGTCTTTGAACTTATAGAGACTTAAAATTTTGGAAGTAGTTTACCACTGGTCCATGTATTAGTCTGGAATAGAGAAGTTTGTTGTGTGTTATACAGGGTGTCTTAAAATTCGTGAAATTATTGCTAGAGACAAAAATGTTAAAAAGTGATTTTTTTTAATGGACGTCCTGTATATTATCAACTAACCTGAAAGGCAATCAAAATAGCTTTCAAATGGTATATATAACATTCCTATACCTAAATAATAAGGAATCGGAAATAAAATCAAGTTTATGTAATAATTTGATTATTTTTTGGGATATTTATCTAGTTACCGTGAAAATGTCTTAACCAGAAATGTCATTAGTAAAATTTTGACAATTATTCCTATATACATTAAATAGGGGGGAAATAACTATTCAATGGAAGTTTCTCTTAATCATCGTCTGATTCATGCGGACAATGTAGCAAAATTGCAGAAAATTCAAGGAAATGTACCTCGATCTATAAACAATGAATAAGAAAAAGTTTCTGGGATTGTAAAATAATTTCATTAATTATGGGTAATAAATGAAAACAAATCAATTTCAGTACATTAAATAATATAAATATAATAAAATCAACAAATTACAATACGAAACAAAAGCAAATTATCCAAAATTAGAAGATTATTTTAATAAATGCTCAAAATGAGGACCTTCGCCTTCCAAGCATTAAGAATCAGGATCTGGTAGTTTTAGCCCTCCTTATAACCTTCAAAGGTCACTCATTGACGGAGGTCTTGTTTGCTCAGTACCGGTATCCTAAATACTTTTTTTTCAATTCACCCCACAAGTAAAAATCAAGTGGCGTGAAATCAGTATATCTAGCAGACCAATCCCACTTCCCCAAATATCTATACCAACTATTGTCGAACATTTCAAACAACTAGGGCATTTATCGGAGGTCAACGGTTCATCGTAAATGAGAAAATGTTTTTGTCATATTTGTTGAGACAAAAAAACGTTAATAAGAAATTTTTCGAGGAATCCCATTTCCTTGACGAGATGAGGATTTTAGTCATCCCAAAAATGCTCGTTTCTTGTATTAAAAATAAGGGAAACTTTGATTCATCTGTCCAAATTATATTTTTTAGAAGTTAGGACCTTCTTGGGTGCGGATTACAATAGTTTCACAAAATAGAACGTAGGATTGACAATCTTCTGGTTTCAGCGCTTGAACTTTTGTAAACTTGTATCGATGCATATAATGATTTTCAAGAATCCTTTGAACAGAGTTACGAGATAAACCTAAATCCTTTTCTGTACTTCTTATAGCCTATTTGGGAATACGCTTGAAAATAGGGTACAACGTTTATGATGTTGTCGTCGTCAAAAGTTACATGCCTCGGTAAACGTCGTTCTGATTTCAGTTTTGACCCATAATTAATGAAATTATTATGCAATCTTGGAAAGTTTCTCTTGTTCATTGGTTATAGATCGGGGTACATATCATTCTGCATGTTCTTGCTGTAATTTTTCGACATTGTCCATGAATAACGAATAGGTTCATCAAAACTTTATTTGAATAGTTATTTCCTTCAATTTTAATCGTTTTCGAGTCACTTTCCTTCCGAAACGCGCAAATGTACAAACTAATTGTCAAAATTTTACGCTAACTAGATAAATATCCCAAATTAATTCAATTATTACATAAACTTGATTTTATTTCCGATTCCGTACTATATAGGTATAGGAATGTTATATACTATTTGAAAGGCATTTTGATTGCCTTTCAGGTTAGTTGATAATATACAGGGTGTTCCATTTAAAGAAATTCACTTTTTAACAGTGTTGTCTCTGGCAATAAGTCCACGAATTTTTAAGACACCATGAATAATACAGAACAAACTTCTCTATTCCAGAAATACATGGGTCAGTGGTAAACTACTTCCAATATTTAAAGTTTCTATAAATTCAAATACTGCCGTAACCAACATTTAATTGGAGCGATGTTTTGAACAAAATTATAGAAAACAATTAATAACTAGAAAACCGTTAGGGATAGGTATAGGGAAGTATTAAGACAAAATAATCAGAAAGTAATTACGAATCCAAAAATGCTATCATATACAGGGTGTCCCGTTTAAAATATCAAAAATGTTACTACTTTTTGGTATGTGTGGAAACATCGCATCGTTGAAAATATTTTACATCGATAGATATGGAGTAATTACTTCGGTAACCAAATTTTCAAAAACATCCCTTGTTTCTCTTTCCGTAAACGTCTAAGGTACCATCGACGGTGGGACACCCTGTATGTTTGTTTGTATTTGTTTAGTTTTTAGTTTGTTGGTATTCATCGTTACATTACGAAACGTTCTTCTTCTTCTTCAGTGGAATGTCTTTAAACAACTACTGTAAATACTAAAATTAAAATAAATAATGAAACTTTGTATAATTTTATATATTTTTAGAGAAGTTAGGTGTTTTGATATAGCTTGATAATACTATTTTAAGATAACTTTAGTCGAATATTGGCTATTTTACAACGATATAAAAGTGAAACACTTTTTTGTTGTTTTTTGTATAAATGATGAAAAATATTAAATGAATCTTGTTATTTTCGATTGTCAACTTGTGAGAATTAAAATTAAAATTCGCTGAGAAACCTTGGAAACTGTTTAAAATCCAAGTTGAGTAATTTTTAACATTGAGCGGAAGTTTTAAATGAATTTATTCATAATTATCATATAAACAAGTTCTCTGATAGTAGAGGATATGAATTGCAATTTGCCTATAACAGATTTCTGTATAAATCGACATCAAATCGAAAATAAATCTAGTTTAGTTCCATACCAAAAATTCAAAATCAAACAAACACATTGCTTTTCTTAAACTAATACATGTCAAACATACATGAGTTGTTCCACTACTCCTACTGTGCCAACGTATTTGTGCCCTATTGCAATTACATTCGATTGTTCTCGTAGTATCCTTGTCTGTCTACTCTGCCTACGGTTAATTAAATTTCGAGATAATTGCTCTAATATTAACGTGAAGTTAAACAATATATTCAATAGTTGGAAGCCAATTTTTAAACATGTCTATCGTTTCAATAATTTCCGGTGCTCAATTGGAATTAAATTTTATGTTTTAATCATCTCGACTATCCTTCAAATCATGGTAGGTACTAACAAGCTTTTTTGCAAAATTAGTTTATTTTGTTCTACTAATAGGGTTGTAATTATTATTTAATTATCAATTTGAATCTTCATTAAATAATAATTGATCAAGATTAACTTTAAACTCCCTAAAAATACATTTATAAAGAAATAAATGTTCAATTCTAAACTTAAATTATTCAACGTACGTATGCTTTAACGCGATTCGTCCTTAAGTACATCATCATAAGAGAAAAGCAGTTTTTTTTCTTTATAGCGTAAAACTCCCATCATAAAAATTTATTATTTACAATTCCTTTCCTGGAATATGAAACTGCTTTGAAATCGTTAAAGTAATATCGAATGTTAATAGAAGGTGAGGAAATTTTCGCAAGTGGCAATATATATTACATTATATTTCAAATGAAAGTAATATATTTCATATATCCATGTCTTTGATAACGTATTTTTACAAGTGCGGCACGCTGAGTAATTTCATTTTGTATGAGAAATAAGTCAGGCTATTAATAGTTTTTACAATATTAATTAGCTGGTTCGGCCCGGCTTCGCGAGAGCTGGACAAATTGGCTTATTTGACATATTTATCTTGAACATTTTTTAATTAGGTAATATTTACAGCATTAAATATTATCAAATACTCTCTTCGAGGTGTCATTCCTTTGTGAGCAAGGCAATATATATTATATATTATATATAACATATATTGTTTCTGGTCAGGGAACCTTTATCAGTTGCGCTTCCCAAAATTGAATGTCCTCTCGAACACTTCTTGATGTATTTGATACATTTCGTTAAATTTGAAGACACGAGATTTAAAACCGACATCTAGGATTTTCGAGAGAATTAGCACACAGAGGTTCTGAATCTGGAGCCGTTCGGTGTAATTGCTGTTCTCCCTGAACTCCTAGGTCAGAATGAAATTTTCCTGTCAGAGATATTGAATACTCTCTTCGAGGTGTCATTCGTTTGTACGCAAGACAATATACATTATATATAATATATAACATATATTGTTTCTGGTCAGGGAACCTTCATCAGTTGCGCTTCCCACAATTGAATGTCCTCTCGAACACTTCTTTATGTATTTGATACATTTAGTTAAATTTGAAGACGCGAGATGTCAACCGACAACTAGGATTTTCTTGCGTACAAAGAAATGACACCTCGAAGAGAGTATTCAATATCTCTGACAGGTGAAGTAACCTGAAAATTTTATCGTGACATTCTGTCCTAGGAGTTAAGGGAGAACAGCAATTACACGGAACGGCTCCAGATTCGGAACTTATGTGTGCTAATTCTCTTGAAAATCCTAGATGTCTGTCTTACATCTCGCGTCTTCAAATTTAACGAAATGTATCAAATACATAAAGAAGTGTTCGAGAGGACATTCAATTGTGGGAAGCGCAACTGATGAAGGTTCCCTGACAAGAAACAATATATGTTATATATAATATATAATGTATAGTGTCTTGCGTACAAAGGAATGACACCTCGAAGGGAGTATTTCTGGTATTGCTGAGACTTGTGACTTCTTTGACTTCACTTTACATTTTTGGCGTTCTGTTAATTTTAAATTTGATAATTTTGACAAAATTTAATATTGTAGTGAAGTATGGTGTATTTAATATATTATCGTTTGGAGATTTATAATATTTGTTCAGTTTTTGAAATTTATTTTTATTTTATAAATATAACTATCACTTAACATTTCCAACATTTTCTAATTCAGTGCCTGCAAAATGACGCATAATGTCTCTATTCATTTATGAACTCTTATGTAATGAATAAATACTCCACATTACTTTGATCGTTTACGTGATGATTGCTAAGTGATTAAATTCAGTTCTTTTTATTTCATGCTCTTCTCGCATGAATACCAACTTTCGCGCCTGCATCTTTTCTTTTTTGTTCCCTAAATATTACGACACACCCATTACTTCTGTTTATTTTAGACGAGTATGTATATCAAGATTTACACCAGTATTGCTTTCTATTTCGGATATATTGAATTATTTCTAAACCTTTTCAACCACTTAATACTTCGATTTTGACAAAATGACGACTCACTTATAACTTCACTTACGAAAAGGAACCATCCTCTTAATCCTTATGTCTATATTACTTTAGTTTCCCGAAAATAGATTTGTTTTTCAAAAAACATTTCCCCACATGTCCCTCATGAGTTAACTAAACTTTTGCAATAATACTCATTATTATTTGTTTGGGAAGAAGAGTATATACACCTAGCAGTATGAAAGATACTTTATGACCTCATACCTATCAAATATACATAGTTTCTATTTAAGAACTAATAATGTTTAAAATTTTGCTTCCTTACCTGTTGGTGACTCTTTGTTCTTTTGTCAGGACTTTGGTATGGGCCTAACGTATCTGTTTAATTCCACTATCCATTCACTTATAATACATTATTATATTTGTTTTATTAATGACATTTATTGAAACAATTTTTTCAGACCATTAATATATTTATATTTAATGCTACTGTATTGATTTTATCACTATAATATATTTTGACATTACTTGTCAAAATTACTTTCTTTTAAATTATATTTACGAAACAATATTTTCGTTTTATGGGGACACTATAATCACCTAGGGGTATGAAATATACTTTACGAACTATTCTCATTCCTATCAAATATATATAAAAAAATTCCAAAAATCATATAATTTTAAAGGGTATTTGAAATTGGAAGAATTTAAAAGTTATCTTCAGAATTTTTTGTGGCGCCCCTATCTGAGGCTTTGCTAGAAGATTCACCAAACCTGAGATCAAAGAATTTTGTTGATCCAGTGATCTCATTAAAACCATAAGGAAAAACCTTATGCTTTTAATGAGAATTCTATAGAGGTAGTAGCCATGCGATAATTTTCATCTAACAGAGTAAAAGCAGACTCTTTTAGATTTCGTTTCGTGTTGTGTTATTCTATGTGTAATATAGTTGAACTGTATTTTATGACCAAAGTCTCTGGCATGTTCACAAATCTTGGACTTTTCAAATTGTCTTTTTTTACGTAATATAAAATTTATTATATTCACAAAGAATTTTATGGATGCAAGTTTTTCTCTTACTTGGACCCCGAAAAGTTTGGAATTATACTGAATTTCAGGAACTATATATGGTGTTATTCTCAAGTGCATAAACATTAAGTAAAGCTGCCACAAATATGATTCAGAAAATAATCTCTAAATATGTCACTTACTAAAATTTCTCGCTTATGCCTTAGAACATTAACACAAACGTCAACTTTGTATACTAAACCGTATTTCAAACATAAAATATAAATCTTTCTTGACTTTATGCACCGTTTGCCTGTAGTTTTAATAAAGTGACTCAAATCCCCTCATAACTTGAAATCTTTTCATACAAAATTCAGCTTTCTGTTTTGGCATTTAATATGCATGAGTTGAAATGTTCTTTAATACCTGTTCACATGGTTACTCAAAAACAAACCACTCGTACGGTTTCATAAATTCCATGTCAGATTAAATTAAAAAACAGCTTGCTCTAATTCCGTCGATAAAGAACACAACGGATGATAAATACCCAACACAGGAAGGGGAAATGATTTTCGAGTGGTTCAATTATCTCTCACTGTGAATGTCCATAAACAATACGTCCTTTAAACCTTAATTACGCATACAAATGCTGGTGTACCGGGTGTCATCATATCTGTGTGATAATGCGATTATTGGCAGTGACCGGGTGAAGCAAATTAAACGGGCGGTTTTATACTACTTTTTGCAAAAACAGGAGATCACTGGCAATATGATCAAAGCTCTAGTGGTTTTATTTGACGCATTCGAAATTGGAATGTTTCTGACACTGACATATATTACATAGCAAAAAGTAAAAACTAATTCCTATACAACCACAATATAACTAGGAACGGAAAAGCAACAGATTATAGCTTGTTAGCAAGGTTGCACTATGAACTACGATAGAGTTAAATTGCTAACATAGTGATAACAAATTATTCAGAAGTAAGGTAAGATATTTAACGTGTGATTCTTTGATTCATTTAGGAAAAAAACTGTTAAGGTGACTTCCAGAAATGTCACTTTGTAACTTCTTCAAGTTGGCGAGAACCTTTTTCTTTTTACCTCACTGGCTTTGGATCCAATTTGTCAGTTGGAAATATCATATCGCTGATTAGTTTTTTAGTATTTTTCCATTTCTATAGAAAATCTGTAGTTTTTCCGCAACAACTTGTTAAACATGACTTTCATCTCAGTGTTGCCATTTTCGCCAAACAAAACTATTCTCTACACTCTTCGAGGTGTCATTCCTTTGTACGCAAGACAATATATATTATATATAAATATAATATATATTGTTTCTGGTCGGGAACCTTCATCAGTTGCGCTTACCACAATTGAATGTCCTCTCGAACACGTCTTTATGCATTTGATGCATTTCGTTAAATTGAAAATCCTAGATGTCGGTCTTACATCTCGCGTCTTCAAAACTATTCTCACTTTTGACTTGGGCATGTTCATGACCACTTTAATTAAAATATGAAGCACATTTTCCCTTCACTTTTCGATACTACTGGCTAGGTTAACTAAACATCTAGAGTTTGTTTTGAACTTATGTAAGTGTCCCCAAATTTTTATATTTATTATTTCTGTCCGATTATTAACAAGTGCATTTCACTTTTCACCCAACTAATCCGCTTAGTTTGTCAATTTCATTTTCTACTTGATCTTTCATTACTTTTTTAAGTTTAATTCTGCATTTTATCATTATTATAGCTAACATTCGTTCATTACAATAGGTTTTTCACATCATACACATTAGATTTCTTATATGTTAGTTTGTTACCAACTTATTAATAAGTATTTTTTTAATAACTGCTCCATTTGTTGAGATTATTTTTCGTCCTTAATTTTACCTTCTGACTTGTCACTGACCTTATTCAAAATCACTCTTATGATTCCTAGTGTTATGAATTCTATTATTGACGGGATTTTCTTGGGAATAATCAATGCAATTTGTTACAGGACAGATAAAACTTAATTTTGCGCAATTAAATGAAACTTTATTTTCGTATTACACAAAAAAATACACATAATATGGGAAGCAGATTATCCGTAGCTCCCGTAAATGGGAATCTGACGGCGTTATATTAATAAGTAAGTGTGGTATCGCACAAGATCAGCTAATTTCGCTCGATTTTGTGAGTCCTCATGGATGCCCAATTTGAGATTATTTGAGAATTGTTAATAGAACATCTTGCTTGTAGTTCTTGGGTATGACTGTGAGGATCTTGTTCTGTTGGGGCATCTCGCGGAAAATATTCAATGGCAAATCTTCAGAAACAACTATAGCCTTGAGGTATTTAGGAATCAAGGCTTCACAGTTGTCCATGATGAAAACTGTTTTCATATACAGCTTGATACTGTTTTTGCGTTTCTTGTTCTCTAACAAATCGAAAGGAACACAAAGGCTCTGACCTAGACCCCGAAACATTTGGAAATTGTGATGGCATTTCCCAAAAAGTGCTGAAACATTATATAGGGGATGCCAAAAAAAAAACCAAAAATTTTCGCTACCTCACCACTTCCATATTGTATGAAAGCGACACTGGTAAGTCTGTTAGTATATGTAGAATACTTGTAATTAGTTGTGATTTCATATTTTTATCCAATTACGTAGTAAAATGGTGAGTATATATATTTTAATACATAGATGAGACTAACCAATTTCATTTATCACCACCAAAATCCCTCATTTATCTACCCAACATTTTTTTTACTGCTTTTATAGTTAAGAATTCACAATCAACACAAATTCATAAAATTTCAATTGTTTCAATCATTAATCATCATTTAGCTTATAATCGTCAGCTGCTGGACATAGACCTCCAATAAATGCTTCTATCTTCCTCTATATTGTTATGTTTAATATTATCGGACCATCTAGTTGGTGGTAATCCTCTGTTTCTCTATGCATCTTGCCAAGATCTCCACTCCATAATTCGCGTGATCCATCTATCATCCGGCATTCTTGCTGTTTGCCCCGCCCAATTGTAGTTTAGGTTTACGATTCTCGTCATAGCGTCGGTAAGCCCAGTTCTTCTACTTATGCTTATATTTGTGATACGATCCCTGAGTGTCATTCCCAGCTGTCCATAGCATTGTGCCACTCTTATTTTATGTGTAACTTTTTTACTAGTGTCAGTCTTAGCACCTTTCCTTTATACACCGGAATGTCTGCTTTGAATATATGGCTCAGGCTTCCAAATGTAACCCACATACGTGACGAAGTAGCTCGCATGTTTGATTGTCGTTATTGGTACCGATTTCATGATCGAGGTAATTATGCAACCAATTTCATGTCCCTTCTTACAAATTATAGTTTTCATACAAGAATCTGGCATACCGACTCTGGCGCTGCCATCTAGATCACGTAATCAATCTCACATCGAACACATTTAGGATAATATATAGCGACGTCTCAGGCAATGTTAGATTACTTGTCATAACGAGGATCTGCATGACATAGGCCTCTCAATTCTATCAATGCCACATGGAACGAACGAGTACATAAACATTGAGGAGGTACTCATAATTTTCTTTTACAACTTTTAATACTTTATTTGTATAACACAAAATAATTTGTGGTATTGTAATTCTTTCGATCTCCAATGAATATGGTTTCAAAAGAACGTTAACATACGTTATTTCATCCTTTTTTCTTGACCTTGCATGCTTTAATTAATGAATTTCCAGACGGTCTCATTACATTATGAACCGACTTCCAAAAATGCGGAGGTTATCAATTCGTCGGAACTTTCTTTATGTATGACGAGCGATTATTCAAAAACGGCTTGGGTAATTATGATGATTTAAACTGCGTTATATTAAGGACCATTACAGAAAGCTCCCATATAATTGTTTATAACATTAGATTTACAGTTTTTCAGAAAATTAGAAAAAAGAGTAAATAAGGGACTAGATTTCAGTGAATTTCAATGAATCTTCACTGTTTTCATGAAACCGCTAAAGAAATTTGAATATTATAAATTGTATGCTACAAAAATATCTTCCAGCTTGAATCCGCATATTTTTCTATAACGTAAAACTTACCATTTTTCTGAAAATCAGAAAAATATATGCAAAAAAAACTGTTAACATCGTGGTAAATGTCAAATTTTTATCATAAATATCTAGTTTAAATGTCAAGATATGCCATGAAAGTATACCATACAGGGTGTTTGTAATGATTTTTATTTTGATTCTTTTGAAGTAAGTTCCTTGTAGAGTTGAAGTTAAGTTCTAACTTAACTTCAACTCTTATACTCGTATGAAACTGCAGAAAATATTCCGTTAGTTTATCGAAACAAAAATTTAAGTCGGCAAACGGTATACGGTTGTAGTGTGTTTGCATGTGATATTAGATAGTAAATAACCAGTTTTATACATAGGATGGTTGAAATATAAGTAGGAATTGAATTAGTTATACAGGGTGGGTATAACAATATTGTATTGAGTGGCACATCAGTAGTTGCCTATACAAGGTGGTTAAAATAAGAGTGGAACAAAATTATAGTTATACAGAGTGGATATTTGCGTTATAGGACGGAGAATATTTAGTTAAAAATATGTCAGAAGCAGTTGAATATACAGGATGGTTGAAATTTAAGGTGGAGTAGAATTACAGTTATACAGGGAGGTTTAAAAAATTTATATAATTTGGAACATAAGTAGTTACTTATACAAAGTGTTTGAAGTAAGGGTGGGGTAAAATTATTGTTATTCAGGGTGTATCAAAAATTTTTGAATTGTAGGACGTAGGACGGGTTATTGATATGGGTTCAAGAACTTTTAGAAGCAGTTGCATATACCGAGTGGTTGAAATAAATAGTAAAGTAAAATGTCATAAAATGTGGTTCAAAAAGGTGAATTTTGTTATATCGGGTAGACCATGGGCAGTTGCATAAATGGAATACTAGACATATGGGGCGAAGTAAAATCATTAGTATGCAGGAATAATTTAAACAATAGAAAATAGGAAGAGTCAATAGTGTGGAGAAGATGTTTACTTATACAGGGTGGTTTTAAAGATATCAGGTATCAGGACCATTGTAATATTGTGTTGAGTTTAATTATAGTTGTACAGAGTGATTCAGAAAATGATAGACAAATAAGTTATATAGGGGTGACCAATACACCGAAGCATATACAGTGTGGATGCAATATAGCGTGAATTAGAGTTACATTTATAGAAAGTGGTCTAAATAATGAAACAAATACAATAGTTAAATATATATTTTGAAAATACAGACAAAGAATAAATATTATAGAGGGACAAAGAGAGAGGGAGAAAGAGAGAGAGAGAGAGAGAGAGAGAGAGAGAGAGAGAATAAGAATAAGCTAAAATTTTCAATTTAACTGTACCTTAAATCAGACAAAAAAGAAGATATGTCTGAAAATAGTGATTGATTGCACACGGTTTCTAAATGGTTATTTTAAGTTAGCTGAAGTCGGTTCTTATTTAAATATAAATTATTTTACTCTATTCTTTCCAGAGAAAATGCATTTAATTTTATGTATTTTGAGACGAATGGGATTTGTTGTCCCGCTCAATAAAATTTATATTTAAAGGTCAATTTCAAGATATACAAAATTAACTTGTACTGAGAATAGGTTTACTGAAAATAAAATAACCCTGATAACTCTTCTGGATTTGACTCGATTCATTCGGAGCGTTCCAAACGTAATCGAAATTAATCACTGTCGTCGACGGAAACTGTTTATTGAAACAACAACAATGGCAAAAGTTAAGGATCTGTAAAGTCGAATGACGAAACCTTACTATTAATTAAACGTTCCAATGTTTCACGAATACAAGTCGTTGGAAAGACTGTTATGGAATTAGAATTAACTTCTTCTCCCGCATGTTAAAATCTAGAAATAATAATTCCTCTCACGGCGTAGAGTAACGCAGGTTGGCCAACAAAAGTAGTCATATCAATTTTTGGTAACGATTGATTGTGTAATTCCTTCTTCATGCGTTTGTGAAAGCGGCACTATGATAACTAGAAATCCAAATCAGACCAGAGTTTAGCCCATGTTCATCCCTGACAACTACACCAAATGTATCCAACTTCTGTAGAATTTAAATGGGTCTGGTTTATTTATCTGTCACAATTTCGTAAACTTATGGTCGATCTTATAAAATAATAATGTACTATAAACTTAATAACAGTCTCACTAGCAATTGATATTTCTGTATATTTCTGTGGGCTAACAACAAACATAATTAACTCCTAAAATATATTTTCTTTATTATATCTTATCGCAAAATAACAATTTAAAATCTCACTACGTTTAGTAGTGACCAATGTCACTCCACTATCACTTAGTCCAATAACCGTGAATACTGCCCCACTGACGAACTCGACTTGCTTTTATTTTGTTTCCTGCTGGAGTACAGTACGAAAGTATTCCCTATCTCTTAATATGTATCACAATAATTTATTGGAACACTTTTGATCATAAGTACATTTTTTTTCGTCGCAAGCTGTTTATTGGGAAAAAAATAGTTTTTTATCTGTATGATTAATTTCGAGTAGAGTTACACTATTAAAGAAAACAAAAAGGTAACCTGATGCCGACAGGCTTGCAGGAACCATAATCTACTCTACATTGAATTTAACAAATCTACAGTAGTCTGAATTTTTGATATTTAGTTTTAAATTATTGGTTGTCGATAACTTACATATATCTCAGATGTCCGTATTTTTTTTACTGGGCTCCCTTACTTTGGATTTCGGTGAATTGAAATACAAACACTTATTTGGGGTGCCATATCTTGGAAACTGATATTTACAGATAAGCTTTTGAAGGCAAACGGAACTCTTTCTACTTGATACTGAGTGCACCAGATCCCGTTTTTCAAAGGTCGGATAAGGCGAAAAATATTTAATGATTATGAAAAATTAAATCTGATACCCAGGGTAGGTAGAGAGATATTAAAAAAATTGGTACATTAGTAAAACCAAATATAGACCTAAATAGATTTTTCTGGAAAGTTTTTTAACCATAAATTTTTATTTACCTGTGTACTGTATTATAGTAAAAAATATATATTTTAAGAGGATAGGGCCATCACAATCTGACATTATATTCTCATTGTCTATTTTGGCTATAATGATTTCATCGATTTTCTCCTAAATAGTCTCATCCCCTATTAGCTGTAGCTGTATTAATTAATTGCCGCTGGATTTTGTATAAGATGGGGTAAATTTTGCAGTCAGTTACCTATATTATTCCGTACATATTTATTGTTATGCTCCGACTAGTCCAAAGTAACTCTGACTAGAAGCAGTCGTGGATTATCTTGTTAAAATACTGATTTGAGTCAACCAGGTCTCAAATTTAAAGATACCTTTTTTAAAAGTCTTTCTGAACCGGCTTCTCTCTTGAAAATATACATTTCTTCTTATTCTAGGTATGATAAACATAAGAACGAAAACTAGCCGACGTTATGTAGGAACGTTCCAATAAATGAAATACTTACTGAACCCAAAAAAGGTTTTTGGTCTTAACCAAAACAAATATAAGTACAAAATATGATTGAAATAAACTTTATTTAGAGTAAAAGATGTAATAATTTCTTACTATCAACACATCAAATAACTCCATACAGTTGAATTTGGAAAAAACAACTAAATAATAAATAATAAGAAAAGAACACGGTGCTTAGTACTACTACAAAATATTTGCTACGGTTCAACTATTTCAAATGTGCTAAAGTAATTTTCTTAATAAAAAAATGAGATAATTAAACATAGCTTTGAGAAAGTTAACATAAGAAAATGCAAACAAGAATAGCGAAAGGACGTATGAGAGATTAAAACAATTATGATACCATATCCAAAAAAGAAAATACAGCATAAATTTAACTGGTATAATGCTTGCAGAGATATAGGCCAGTCAGGAATCTATATATAAATAGGCAAAGACAAAACGATTAGGTACCATTTTCTCCTGTCTCTCACCCGAATTTCTTCATTTTTGTTTTGTTTAGTAGCTACTGTAGACCGTCAGTGCAGAATGCTAATATTAATTTATAATATTGGTTCATTCATTAAATACGATATAATAAAAATTCATTATTTAGGTCCATACTGTTAACACCAAGCAACTGACGATCAAAACTCAAAATATTGAGTAGTTATAGATAGAGCGATCGTTATCGTTAGATGCTGTTATATTCTTAGAGCATATACTTCTGGAAGTGGCATGCAAACGTTTTTATTGTTTAGTGGTAAAATAGTCAATGTTAAGTAGATCAGTATTGATTTTTTGGACGCGTTGCAGTAACTTTCATATTAAATATTCTCTTTTTAATTTTAATTATTTGATTAATATATTATTAACATAACCTTCTCGAAAGTGTTGTGTAAAAAATTGTCAGACAGCGGACAATAGAAAATGTATTAAATATTTAAGTTCTACTAGGGTTGTTTATCTTCCAATTTTTATATATTTTGCCAGGAGGGGTTCCAGCCAAAAATTTGGGGGGTCATTCATTTGTCAAAAATATTTCAAATACCGATATTTGATTACATTTTTATTTTCTTTTTATTTCAATAGATTTGTCAATATAAGTAAACAATTTTGGTCATACATCTACTTCTCCGTTTTCTCCACAACTCTGTTTCTTATAAAAATATACTTTATACAATTTCATGAAATAGGGTCTAATTTCGATCACTGGGCGACCACTAGTTGATACTAAATGAGTCAAGGGAAGAACATCTAAAAACATGAAATGGAAGATATTTTGCTCTTTATGCAAGCAAAAATGCATTAAATAGCAAAAGAATGCAAAATAAAACAATATTCAATTGAAAAGAGAATGTTATGGTGAGTGATAGTTCAAGTTGTGCAATGAATATTTTGTACTACTAACAAAATTGTGCGAAATGTTATTTTTATGTTAAGACTAAGTTTTTTTATAGAGATAATACTTCATCTTTACGTGATGCAGTAGTTACGCTTAAATTGAGAAAAAATAGTAGTTTTGAAACTAATATCAAATTATTCCTTTTGAGTTTCAAAGAAAATATTTTGTATGATAGTCTAAAATAGTGTAAAATTAAAATAATAAATTTTCCTTTTTACCCCTAAAAACATGAAACATAAAAAATGGAGCATCTCCACATTTTATTAATGCACTGCATCAAGGAGAACAGGAAAGTAGAATTAATTCTAAGTAAAATCTATTAATACAAACTTTAATGTAATTATAGCATGTTTATTTAGTTTAAGGAAGTCACACAATTACCTAAAATAAAGTTATGAATGACTTTTCTAGAAAACTTAATTAATTCACAAATTAGTTTTTTCCTTATTTTAGTAGTGCGCCTCTAAGCCATAGATTTTGATTGACAAAGTTTGTTTCCAAATTGGAAAAGATTGAATTCAATTCAGAAAAGGAAATGCGGAATGATTTTAATTGAAATGTTGTTTAAATTGCTTACTTGAAGTATTACTGGAATTGGAGAGTGAAAGGGGGCTAAGATTTGTCATCTAATAAATTCTTGGGCACTACTGAACCAATCAGGTTTTATCGATCCACAAAAGGAGGTGGTCACTTGTACAATTCTGATAGTACCTTGGGGTTGTAATAATTATTTTTAAAATAAACTCAATTCAAACTCTGCGCTCGACAATCTTTAGAGTCAATCAAACAAAATTTGTTTACTTA
The DNA here is from genome assembly GCA_034190945.1 of Octodonta nipae. Lineage (NCBI taxonomy): Eukaryota > Metazoa > Arthropoda > Insecta > Coleoptera > Chrysomelidae > Octodonta > Octodonta nipae. Next base: position 168,946 of record CM067219.1, read on the forward strand.
TTTTTATATTTAAAAGTAATAAATAACGTTCTTGAAAATCTTCATAAAATGTACAGATTTATAAGTTTCGAAGTGTGGAAATTCTTTGGTTAGGATCACTTCTTTGGGAATAGCATAGGTGAATGTTAATATAAATAGGCAAAGACAAAACGATTAGGTACCATTTTCTCCTCTGTCTCTCAACCGATTTTCTTCATTTTTGTTTTGTTTAGTAGCTACTCACTACCTTCAGTGGAGAATGCTAATATTAATTTATAATATTGGTTCAGTCATTAAATAAAATATAATAAAAATTCATTATTTACGGCCATAATGTTAATGGCAAACAACTGAAAGTGCCGCCGCCGCCAGACTCAAAACAGTGAATAATTATATATAGAGGGACCAATGCTGTTATATGCTTAGAGCATGTACTTCTGGAAGTGGCATGCAAGCGTTGTTATTGTTTAGTGGTAAAGTAATAGTTGTATACTATAATCATACAGGGCGATTCAAGATATGTTAGAAATCATTTTTTTTATACAGGGTTACTTATTAATGGCAAAAATCATATATGCCCACTATAGCAATATATACGAATCATACTGTATAAACAAGTTGAAGAATTTATTTCTTTAGCATTATATTAATTGTGCGAGTACATCTTATGGATTCGTATTTTGGAGACACCCTGTAATGGAACATAATTACTAGTAATTGTTTTGTTCAATATTTTTATCAAAAAATGGGAAAATCACGTTTTCTGCAATAAAAGGAAATAATACACGTCTTTTATGAGAAATCTGAAAAGAAAAAGGAGACATTTATGATGTTTAACACAATAGATCCCAAAAACTAGTCATACAATTTTAATACTATTTTGCTCAGTTAAACACAGAACATTTGTTAACGTAAAAATCTAACACCAAAGTTGAAAGGGAAAATTTAGAACTACGGGGTGATGTGAAAACAAACATTTTTTGAGGTGTACAGCTTTTGCAATCAGTTTAACATCCTGTAGAGTATAAATAGACGAATTATATATCTGTTTAATGTATTATTAAAATTGCAGCAGGAATGGTTCGTACAGGGTGACTCATTAATAGTAAAAAATAATATATGCTCGCTCTAGCTATATTTATGGCTCACACTGTATATTATATGAAGCACGTCCAAGAACTTATTACTTTAACGATATATTAATTGTGCAATAATATCTTCTTACGTTTTCAACGTAGTAATAGAAAAATAATTTTTTCTAAAAAAACATGTTACGTATTGTTGCAATACTCTGTAATCGACTAAAATTTAAGACAATTGTTTTGTGAATATATCTGTGTCCAATAATGTACAAATCGCGATTTCTTCAATAACCGGAAATAAAACATTTCTATCACGAGAAATCTGATATCAAGAATGAGGCATATTCGATATTTAACACTCTATATCTCGAAAACGAGTCATAGAAACTGCTTGAGCCCTTGGACTCATTTTGTCAGAACATCAAGTTCTAGAACATTTTTCCATTAGAAAGGTGCCTGGTCCTTTGTCCGTTCAATATCTTTTTATTAAATTGAGATATAAAATTGAAAGATATGCTAATGAAAAGTACCAATGGCCGGAAAAGGCAATATAGGAGGCTGCAAACAAATCCTTTGCAGAGGTCGAAGTAAATAACTAACTCCTATAAAATAATTGGGCCAGTGAAGAAATAAAATTATGACTTCAATTTTAAAAATAGATAGAATGTTCCATTCATGCAATAAGTAGGTTCAGAAAAAACTGGAAAATGGTATCAACGACAATGCAAAATACGTCAGACACCTACAACTTATCGTCGAGTAAGATTTAAAATCGATAAATTTCTATTGCCTTCGACTTTCTATAACAATCAGGTTTTACCGTGTTATAGTTCTCTTATTACTTTCATTTCAAGAAAGGACATGAAATTATATTAGAGTATTCGTTGGACCTACTAGATTCGGTATTGAACAAGGGAGCAAACACATCCGAAAGATTGCGACTTCAAATATATATTGCGTTAGTACCATTCGACCAATAAGAACTGCAACGTAGATATACCTATAGGCTATAGCTATACTCTGCGAAGCCACACATAGCACTGCTTCCCATTCATGTTCGGGATATTGAGCACGGGCTCATATTCCTTATAATTTTTTTGCTGAAGCACTTTCTCCACAATATGCGTTATTTACTGTATTTTTAGTTATTTATATTGTCTATTTCGCTTTATTAAACGAGCTCAACTAGGAACACAGATTCTGCTATATATGACGTATCACAATTGAAATTCGTGCAAAAGCTGCAAAATATACGTTTAACATCCAATATAATATTGATTTATTTAGGAGAAATGCCATTACAAATGGATCGATAAATAGCTTTATTAATTAATAAATAGAATTTTTAATTACAAATCTGTAGTTAAGTTGTTTATTTTTTGTATTTTAGTTATGCTACCTATGTGCTTTTTGTAGTTCAATTTTTGTTTTTTAAAACTGATTTATTTTTCCAATTTTTAATGATATAATTGCATACCTGAACGCAGTTTTGATAAACCTCGAATATTATTGAGAAATGTGACATGGTTTCAAAATATTTTATTACAACTTGAAAACATTTTTTTTTCAAATAATAATATGCTATTAAAAATGTTTCCATCTGAATCCAAATTAAATGGACACACTATATATGCAAAGAAACCTATACTTTTAATAATAATAATACATTCTTTGAAAAAAATTATCTAAACTGGTTCATAATTGATGGAATTCAAAAAATATATAATTGAGAACCTCCTCTTTTTTAAGTCGGTTAAAAAAACAGTAGAGCAAATACTGTCATCGTAACACTGACAAACATTCAATTTCAAATTGATATTTTATTATTAATCAGATTATAATTATACTGCCAACGAGGTTTTAAATGAAACCTTGATATGTTTCGATTTTTAAATATACAGTTTTTATAAATGTTTGTTTTGAAAAAGAAAATATAATCGAAAAGAAAATTTAAGCTAGAACATACAGAAATTGATAACGGTCTCAGTTTTGAATTGAAAGCGTCTCCGAACACAAATTAATATAACACATTATGCAAAACAATTACATATTTACAGGAATACTGGTCGATCATATTTTAGCCACCTTTCTATGCGAATATCTGCGAGGAACACTTTCTGTAGATACAACCAGTAATCCTGGCAATTTATCGAAATTGAGTCACAAGACTTTGTTCTTCATTGCAAATTTCAAATACTGATCTCTGGCAAGAAAATTTTGAGAAGAAAAACCCTAATTTACAAGCAAAATACTATTTTGTCATAAATTTGTCAAAAGCTCTCCTACATCTGAAAATATAGAAGTGCATCAAGCGATTGATTTACACATTCATATATACATGTTTCCTTCAACTCATGACTATTACCTGCGGCAACTACACAATTCAAAGAATTCTCTGTTACACCAAAATTGAATTTGACTATATCGGAAACCGTTATTGGCATTGTAATGAAAGAAAATAAGAACGAGATATTGGTAGGAAATTGCGATTTCCTTTACAAAGAAACTACGATTTCAGATTCTGAATCTACGAATGAAATCTTATGCCATGCCAATACGGCCATTTCGAATGTTTCACAATAGAAGCGATTCTGTTCGGCATTATCCATAGTACAAAGAGATAAACTTTTATTGGTGCAAACAATTTCATTTAATATTATTCGCCGGACTAGAATCACACATATAAACTTTATTTTGCGATACCGAAATCATAAGTAATGCGAATTTACATCCCTATATTGTGCTACCAGATCTTGCACAAATGTGGTCACATTCTATCTCCTGAGAAGTTCATCTGTTTGTCGGTAGATATTTTGATTAAAATTCCTCTAAAGTTTTGGATTTTCGTATTGCTCGTTTGCTTGTAGTTGGATATTGTTGGCATGGAATACGTTGTGGAATACGTATTCTTGATGCGTAAGTTAATTTTGAACAAAAGTGATACTTGGATAATTTGTGAAGGTATATGTGGAAATGCACTTCATTTGAACAATAGAAATTGTTTTATTGTTATTAAACTAAACACACTAAGCATCACTGGAAACTAAACGTTGAAAAAGACTATTATTTATGAAAAATTAATAAATAGGCTACAGGAAGAACGCTTTGTAAATTTATATAGAATAAAAGACATAGAAATAATCAGAAATACATTAATTAAATTACTCACAGATGTACAATCTCTTCAAAGGACATTAAAATTATTCATGATAAAGAAAAAAGAAACCATTGTTAACTCTCCGCATATTGAAGTTAATAAAAAATAGAGATAAATTATATAAAACCGTTATATGAACTAAAAATCAGGAAGACTATAAGAAATACCAAAATGTTAGAACTAAAATAATAATATTATGAGATGGCACCTCAGTTGAATCTATGGGGGGAGGCCATACTTATAAATTGGAATAAAGCAGGCTCAACATATTGATCACTTGACCATGTAAAAGGACCTATCAGCAGAGTTTAATAGAAGGGGAAGACGACTGTTGAAAACCAAACTAAACAGTAAAAATATCTTTCAGGCTATTAACACCTATGCGTGTTCAGTGCTCAGTTACTCTTTCGGTGTAGCTAACTGGTGCAAGACTGACATTGACCAATTACAACGAAAAGTTCGAGTTTTACTAACAAAAGCTCACCATCCAAACAGCTCTGTCTAACGTTCAACTTTGCCACGGTATGAAGGAGGAAGAGGATTGGCAGATCTAAGCAAACTATTAGATCAACAGATTTCTATTTTGCTTAGTCATTTCCAGAAACTCGCAGAATTCTCTGATCTACACAGAGTCATGTGCCAGGTTGATGACTCAACGCCACTACGACTGACACAGCAACAAGTCCAATTACACCACCAAACACTGATCAGAAAGTGCTGAAATGGAAAGAGAAGCTACTTCATGGAAGACATATAATTGACGTCAACGAAGATTATGTCGACAGTGCAGCGTCCAATTAATGGTTGATCTCTGGTCATATGTTTCCTGAAACGGAAGGCTTTATATTGGCAATACAAGATCAAGTAATTCCAACTATGAACTCTCTAAAGTACATCATTAAAGATCCTTCTATTAACAACGACTGATGTTGGTACGGTTGCCAAACATCTGAATCTATCTAGCATATCACAGGATGTTGTCAAGCGTTCGCTGCAACAGAATACAAAGAACGACACGATGCTGTGGCAAAAATACTACACCAGGAACTAGCAGTGAATCTCGAACTGTCACAGTCGCTAAGAATACCCTACTATAGATACAAACCAGAATCTCTTTTAGAAAATAACAACTACAAGCTGTACTGAACGATACTGACCGATCTGACTGTTGCTCACAATAGACTAGATATAGTTTTGGTAGATAAAGTCATCAAGTCATATCAAGCAGGCTGAGAAAATAACCAAATATAGTAATTTGGAATTTCAAATAAAACTCAGTGGGATATGAACAACACACGAACTGTACCAAAATTGTTATGTCAACGACAGGGCTAGTCCCAAAACATCTGTTAAACAATTTAAAATACCTCGGTCTGGACTAACATCTTTACCAACAAATGCAAAATGTTAGGGACAGTCCGGACGGTCAGGAAATTCATGGGAAACTGTCGCCACGACTCCAACCACGGGCCTGAAAACCTGGCAAGGGCTCCCACAGAGCTAAACCCTTTTGATATCTAGGATATCTGCGGTTTAGTAAATTTTCCAACTAAAACATATTTTAAAAGATAATTGGCTAAAAATAAATCCACAGTAAAAAACTATGGAAAACTTTGTTTAAATATATACAAATCAGCCCAGAAAAATCTACCACAATTACAATCTTGCAATTTACAGTTTCCAAGATATACTTGAAAACATCCCATTCAGATATATTTGATATTTTTAATATCTATTATAGTATCATTGGAACAAGAATGCCTCATAATTGACCTAATCCTAAATTTCAATGTTATTGAAAACAACTTTATAAAACATCATAACAATTCTTCACTAGTTCCTACTTCAGTAATCAACTAGAATCTAAAACAACAAATTCATCACCTGGTTTCCACAAAATATGTACTATAACGGTAAAAAAAATATAACATTACTGATAGTAAAACCACTAACACATACTATAAGACTAATATTTCTCTGCAACATTTTTCCAAAACATTTTAAAATAGCAAATGTTAAACCAATTAAAAGAAAAGTGATAAATTTAAGGTCGAAAATTATAGATTGATCAGTGAAGTATCCCCGATGGAAGAATTCATATAGAGTGTATGATTTACTTATTGCCTTTTTAGAAATAGTGCTGTTCCAAGCAATATGTAATTAACAAAGGACGTTTAGCAAGACGAGGAGTGAGTATAGAGTTGAGTTGAAGCCACAGACCGAAGCGATCAGCTGTATGTTAGTCACCTTAGTTCCGGAAATAAGTGAGTTTATTTTGGTCAAATAAAGACCTTTATAGTAAGTATATAAACTATATAACTGAACCCACCGAATAATACCTTGTATTGATAAACTCCTTTTTGTAAGTTCATTAAAACCAAAATATTTTTAAAGCAAAAAACACCAAATAAGGTAAAAATTATATTTGACATTTATAGAATGTTGAATACCAAACTATAGTAGAAGCTACTGATATTCGTCAAATATATTAATATGATTTATTTACCTGTGGAAGGTGTTGTCATAACCGTGGCTACATGTGATGATTTTGATAAGAGTAATTTCCACAGCTGGTTTATTGTATTTTGGGTATTAGTTAACAGCACTTTGTACATGACATCCAATGGACAAAATTATGATGTGGGTTAACACTTCCTAAAAGCGACAATGATCAGAAGGTTTCAGCCTCCAAACTTACCTTTACTGGTGAAAATATTAGCAATAAAGAATGCTTCAATCATTTACCAGCTTTATAAAATTGATAGAATAGCATAAAACAAACAATATTAAATTTAAATATAATTTTCATTTAAATTATATTAAAAACTCTTTTACAACTAAATAACTTGGATTTATTTTACATCATTTTGTAGTATCTTAAGCTTTATTTGTTTTGTAAATATACAACCACCAGATGAAAATCAAGGCAATGGTAATAAACAGATATTATATTTGAATAAAATAATATTCCATTGGTAATTTTAACTACTGAACAAACAATATACACATAGAAGCACTTATTTGTCCTCTTAACAAGAATATAAATAACTTCTAAATTAACTATAGACTGCAGTACACTTTATTCACCTTCCCTGCATTATAGAAACGTTTAAGTATTAAGTATCCATATACAAAATGAGCACCTTATAACTATAAAACAAAATGTACCTGCCTAAGTACAAGAGTAATAGAATAAATATAATAAGAGTAATAGAATAAATATAAAGATATTCATTTAAAATATTTAACTTGAAATCAACATTTGTGTAACAACTAATTATTTATATAATTACCAGTTTTTGCAGCCCCATGCAAAGCAATAACTCTTAAATAAAAATCCTTTTGTTGTCGAGTAAATGCATTTAATCCAATTCTGTGCATGTTGTATTATTTGCGATAATATGTAAAAATGCCAGTGTATTTGCTGATTAATAACAGTAGGTATTGCATGTTTCATATAACCAATAGCAGATTCACTTTTACCGTTAATTTACAAGCAATTACACTAATAATTCATTTTTCTAGTTGCAAGCAAACGAAAGAATCTCTTGTGGACAGGTGAAAAGTGACTTACGTTTACATATTTCAACCAAACTCTAGGTTTGTAGCTACAACACTCCAAGGCCACTGCTATAAAAAGTTTCCGTTAAGTTATTGGAGACAGTGAGGTGTCCATCAGTGTACAAGATATTTGAATATAATTTGAATTTGATTATAAGGCATCTTACGAAGAAACAATCAGCTATTACTCCTTTGCGTGATTACCCACATTAGGCTTAGGTCGTTCCTGAATGAGTCGTTCAAAACGAACGACTCTTCTACATGTGCCACGAATGAACGGCACAGTTTAGTCAAATAGCTCGTTCAGTTCGCCATTAAAAGAGTCATTCCGCTCGAGCGAGTCGAGAGTCATCGGATGTTCTGAACGTTCAACGTTCAATCACGAAGTAGGGACTCGTTGACTCGTTCATCGTTCAATCTTTCGAGCGGCACAGTCTCCTCGGCTCGGAGCAGTGGAAAGAAAAGAGCCGTCAGCCGTCTGGTTCAGGAGATGAAGGGTATTATTTTAAAATTTGGTCGGAAAGTTTTATTTTCAACGAATTCATGAATGGGTATTTTAAATTTTTATTATGACAGGCACTAAGCCACAGGGTTGTTATTGTTTTGCAGCATTTTTGTTATATAAATTTCAGTTTGGGTTATAAGCCACCATAATAATTTTATTTGTTTTGAGAGTTTAGAACGTTTACATTTTAATGTTTAATAGTTTTTTTCTTATTTTTGTTATCAAATAATACAAAACTAAAAATTTTGAATTTACCTAAATTATTTATCTTTAAATTATGACTCAGCAAAACTTTAACATTAATTTGAGCTGTACACTACACAAGTAGAGACATTATATAAATCCGCTTAAGGCTAAATGGCTGTGTTTTAGGAGATCGTTCAAATGAACGACTCATTGTGAACGACTCGTTTTGGTGAGCTGAACGAAATGAGCCGGCTCACTAAAAAGAGTCATAAAACCCAACGCTAACCCACATTCTCAATATATTTGACATATTCTTGTTTTATATATATATATATATATATATAGCACATTAAAAGGATTTAATAAAATCAATTTGGCAGAGATATAAAAAAATTAATGCAGTAAACAAAAATTAAATATCAGATCCACGAGTGTTTTATAAATTGAACTTTTTAGTTCCTTCAGTAATCTGCATGGAATGTCACTCCTATTAATGAAATGTAAATGACCCAAAATCCCACTTTTAACTAATAGATATACTGAGATAACGACTCATCGTACATACAGTCTAAATCAATTTCAAAAAACCCTTACACAGAGTCAAAGGACTAAGCAATAATTCAAGTATTCAAAACGTCTAAGTTCATTGACTAAAAAAGACCCTCAACTAAACATCATGACAAATTCTTTTGTTAGCTTCACAGCAATTTGGTTTCCGATTATTTTTTACTCCGAAACTTTTGCACGCAAAACTTCTATTCGTCATTGAAAGTTCTATATAGCGATCCCTAACGCCCATTTATAATGGAAAACTATTCACGGCGATAAAAAACGAGATGCTGCTATTATACTAGATTGCAGCTATTAGTTTCCGCAGACACACCGTCTGGAGTGTAATTGCTGCACTTCGACTGGAAAATCGCGTTTCTACCAATTCGGATAATTGAATTTTTATATTTCGTTGTAGGAATATTCTGCAGGAATTCTCAACTGTACCTACTTAACAGGGGAAACCAACGATACACATTAAAAATCGGAACTTTCTAACAAGACAGCAACAACATTGAATATATTTTATTGATTGACTTGGAGATACCCCCTTCCACATTACATGGCGATGGTGCGGTAATTATACAGTGTGGAATAGCCAAATGGAATAAATTAAATAATGAATAAAGGAGGACGTGTTGGTAAAAACGCTTGGACACGTTACACGTTGATTTGTATTTTTAAATGCGCATTTTTTCGACAAAAAAAAAATATATAGTGTATGTCATGTGACAGTGGCCAATACCAACTTTCTTATTTTAAATGCAAACCCCTGTATATTAATTATTTTTTGGATTCTCCTGGAAATTCCAGACATAATTCATGTACAATATTCTACACTGTTTCGGAAATACACCGGCACAATTAGGGTCGTTTTTCTTTACAAATTTATGTTGTACATATTTTTTTAGTTACACAATAATTAGTTGCACTCAAACTAACTAAAATAAATGCTAAAGTAACTTACACAATATTTCTTCTTGAAGAATTAAACAAAAATTACAAAGAATGAAAATTGAATGTTTTTACCTTAAAATATAAATCTGTTAAAATTTTCAAAAATTACAAAAAAAAACAGTTTTAATAATGTGTATTGCCGATAACATTGTCGATGAGTTCTTGGGGTAAATTGTTCCACTCTTTCACTAACGCCAATTTAAGTTTTTCCACATTATTAGGGGCTAGATTTCTTTGTCGAACCCTTTCTCCCAGGTAGTCCCAGACACGTTCTATCGGATACATATCCGGCGATAGCGCTGGCCAGTTCATTTGAGTAATGCCTACTTCATTACGGTATTCACCCACTATGAGCGCAGTGTGAAAGCGTGCGTTATCATGCATGAAAATGAAATTTTCGCCTATAAATGTGGCAAAAGGCATGACATGGGGTTCTAACACTTCTGTCACGTACCGCTGTCCAGTTAGCTATCCATTACTGATGATCATTAGCTCCGTGCGGGCTCCCAAACATATGGCACTCCATACCATTACTGACCCTCCACCATACGATACAGTTTCAGTGAAATTTGCTTGGCGATAACGTTTCCCTCGATGTCTCCACATTCTTTCTCTCCCATCCACGAAATTTACACAAAAACGGCTCTCGTCACTGAACAAAACACCCACTCACTTGTCCAATCTCGGTGCTCTCGAGCGAATGCTAATCTTGCTACACGATGAGCTATCTCGAGTTTTGGGGACTTTGCTGGCGCGTAAAAGTTTAAATCAACTTCATTCAACTCTCTTCTAACAGTCCTTTCACTGACGTTGATGTAATGGACTTCTGCTAAACGATTTCGGGTCTGAACAGCTGTTTGACGACGATTTCGTAAAGTCTGCATGACCATGAAACGGTCATCTAAGGCGCTACTTGCTCGATTTCGGCCCTATCCTCGTCTGCGCACGTACGATCCAGTCTCCCTATAACGTCGGACGACGCGATGAATCACCGATGTGGATACACGCAATGCGCGACTGACTGAGCGATAGGTGTGTTCCTCGATCATGGTTACAGCCCTAGCCACAGAAGTTGCTGGTAAATCACCCATTTTGTATCAGAACAATGTGCACTATTCAAATGTAAACAGTTGCTCCCATTCGCAGCAACCACTGAAGTTCTTATCAGAATAAATAAAAAACGATAAATGAACAAATTCTTAAAAAAAACATTAATTCTTGTCAAAACACTTAAAATTAAAGTTGTACGTACTTAAAACAATCTGTCATGAAGTTGTCAATACTTAAACAAAAACCACTTATCAAAATACCCGACAATGTTAGAAAAAATTAACCTTTTTTTGTGTTCCCCTAATTTTACGGGTGTGTGTATTAAGTGTTTTGAGATTTATTTCAAAAATTCACATTAAAAATAGAAAATTATTTAATTCCAAAATTCGCTACATTACGCTAAAAACCTAATCAGTAATACTGATTATTTCTTAACAAAATAAAAAAAAAACAAAAAATCATTAATGTCAATGTAGGAAAGTGCAAAATGCTCACCGCGAACGTCTTGGCAACATGCTAATCTGGTATAGTCTTCTAACGTTACTCAATATCTCAGGCGTGACCGATCTAATCGCAATCGTGATTCGTCTTTTAGGTCATCTAAGTTCAGGAGTTTTGTTCTATATACTTTTGACATAACCTCACAAAAAGTAGTCCAATAGTGTCAAATCAGGAGATCGTGTTGGCCATTCTATCGATCCGCGCCTCCCAATCCACCAATTTGGAAAAATTTGGTTTAGATACTGTCAGACATTGATTTGGTAATGGGGCGATGCTCCATCTTGCTGAAATCATATTGTATTGGCAGGAACTTTTGACGTTTATTGGATCAGGACATAAGTTTGTCAAAGTTGGTCGACATTATTTCGGAGTAATTCTAAACATTGATCTCCATTCAAGTTGCCATCAATGAAAAAGGGACCTACGATATGATGTCCAATAATTCCTGCCCAAACATTAACTTTTTTGAAATATTGCGTATGTTTCTCTGTCATCCAGTGACGATTCTCATTAGACCCATAGCGGCAAGTTTGACGATTAACATGACCCTGAAGTGTAATTGTGCTCTCATAAAAAACATCTTCTAATTAGATCACATTGTTATCTAACCTTACCATCATTTGTTCACAGAAATACTTTCTCCTATCGAAATCGTCTTTAAGGAGCTCCTGATTCGGCTTCATTTTATAAGGATGCATTTTACTTTCCTTTAATACTCAAAAAATTGATGTGTGGCTAACGTTGAACAGTCGGACTGCTTTCCGACCAGAATCATGTGGGTTTTCTTGAAGCTCAACCATAATATCCAATTTCGTATTATATACTTAGAGCATTGGCAGCTACATTTTTATCTGTCTTACATGACCAAGCTTGCGAAACTGCTTTTCTATTTTGCTAATTGTTCCTTGGGATACAGGCGGCAAATTTGGAAAATTCTTGTGAAATAACCTAGAAACTTCCATTTGTGTCCCTGTGTTATCTCCACAACCAATCATTTGTAGAAATGGTTATTTTGTGCATTACGACAATAACACTGACACTGATCACCTCTGTCATGTAGGCAGACAACAAGATGCTAAATGTATCAGTTTTGACGAAAATAAACAAAACTGTTTTTTTTCAAATCAGTAAAAAGGAACGCAGGAATGGTTTTTGGTTACTATCTCAATATCAAGAGCTAAACGGGAATTAAGTATTGAGTGTAATGCAGCGAATTTGTGATTTGTTACCAGTCTTTTCAAATGGTTAGTTCATGTAATTAGGTGGTCAAAATTTTTTTTCTTTGGGTGCACACATATCGGTCTTATTTATCTTTAGCTGAAGTTTTCATTTGTGATAAAAAGTGCCTAAATTATCCAGACCAGATACCAGGGTGACCGCGGTCTGCACCACTGATTGGGTTCCAGCTGATAGAGCCCATTCCTCGGCGATTACAGACTTCTTGAAATGTGTATTAAGGTGTGTCAGCGTTATGCAGGCTCAAGAAAAGAGGGAGTCTGAGGCAGTAACATGGAAGAGCTTATAGAAAACACCCTACTTCCAGACAGCATCATATATAAATGAGACATATGTTTTGAATTTCGTTTCAAAACCTGTTCTATAAAGTTAGGAATCGATAGCACTTAGTCGGAACAGCTTCTTACTGATATAAAACCAACTGGTTGTATCCAAGTAGAATTTTTGAAATAATAGGTATGTATACTCAATGCCAGCCCGCAATTTTAGTGTTGCTGAATTATTAAAATTTGAACGATTATTTGATTTAATGATTTACTTTTTGGTTATATCGCTCTTTTTCAGAATTATTGAAATTTTTAAATATAGAAATGAAATGGTTCATGAAACTTATTTCAAAACCTGAACCTGAAGGACGTAACTTATTTTTTCACCACCTTCCTTGTATATGTGAATGTACCACAAGAAAAAACTACAGCCCAAAATTAGATTTAATTTATCTGGATGTGTTTCTAATTGTATGGTAATAATTCGTACTCACTCTATTGTTTAATAACCCTGCTATAATACAAGTTCAAGTTGCACAACAAATAAGAAAAATCGAAAAGCAGAATTGCATACAATAATGACTATGTATTCGACTTTGCATATTTACATATTTTATTCTAGGAAACAGGCTTCTTTACGTTTCGCTGTCTACACTTCTTCCTCATTTGAACAAAAATCAATTACTGTTTTGCTAGCATACCGCATAGATACACTTAACCACTTTTCAACAGATAAAGGTATTTTAATGGAAACTGCAATATCAGCACCTTTGTACATTTCCCTTTACTTTAAATGAAATATTCCTTTTAATTTATCTTCTAGGTCTGATAAGTGCTTTAAATTCTATCACGGTTGTTTTGTCTCGGCTGTACTTTAATGAGATATAGTGATTGCTAATTAATCTTCAGCTGCCTGCTCTGCATATTATCGTCGAGACAGTAACGAGTAGTTTTTAGGAAGTTTTTTTTAATGAAAATACCACTTTAAAAAAAGTAGCAATATTTGTTCATAATGAAAAAAAATAGTAAAACTCTGCCCCCAAATCTTGTCATAAATAATCAGGGTTTGTCTTATTAAGATTGTCAAATCGTCTACAATTGAGTAGCTCCACCTAAATTGGAATCATATACAATACTTTATTTATTTATTCTATTCAATAGTCAACAAGATTGGCCAAATAAGGGATGTTGTTTAAACATACCTTATTTTTGCAATATCAAAAAAGTTAATTAGATTTGGAAAGTGCATCCAATTAAGCCATTAGTTTACACAATAATTTAAGCTAAATCCGACTTCAAAAAAGTAACTTAATTAAAAAAACTTTTTTTTCTGTAACAATTAAATACTTTTTCTGAAGTCGGTGCCAAGTTAAGGTGGAAATATTTTGAGAAGTACATTTATGATTGTTTTCTGTGACACCTCTGGTTTTTATTTTTTCAGAGTTATTTGGGAATAACACCACATAAACTTCAAAGTCTTTATATTTCAAAAAGTCCAAACATTTATGAGTTTTATTTTGCAATTTTGATGATCAACTTGACACCGACTTCAGAAACAGTATTTAATTTTTGCAGAAAAAAGATATATCCCTAGATAAACTATTTTAATTCCCATAGGAACCGTCACCACCGTTAATAAAACAGATAAAAACACATAAAAAAAATTGAAAAGAACTTTATTATCACATGATTTTTAGAATTTTCCTTGTTATTCTGTATATTATCAATTTAAATTAAGTTAAATTAAGTTACGTCATATGTCATAAATTGTGTAAAAAATTTTAATTTTAAATTTTACAATTGAAGGCTCTGGTGCAATAACTGGATAAGTACATAAATCTGTAAAAGTGAGTTAGCTGCTTATTCAAATTTAAAAAGTTGCTTTATTTGTCTGGTGCAACTTTGAAACACGTACAGTTTATAGATTCTGAACTACAATAGCAAACCACTTATCCCCTGGTATGGTCTGGTGCAACGGTGTAAGATTTGTGTAACTTCTTGCACCAAATGATTTATACTTCGGTAAACCCTTCCTATTATGCCCCACTGCTACAGGCATGTACTTGCTCTCTGTATGATCTGTAGTACTTGTCACCTCAAATTAAGTATCGAACAGTGGAAATAAGAAATAAACTAGTGTGGCTTGTGGTACGTGCAGTTTTAGCATCGAAGAGGAACCATTTCGAAGTTCAGGGAGTGAGATTGTGCCTTCAGATAATGAATATTCATTTAGTGGGCCTGAAAATAATTTAAATGAAAAGCAGGAGTCGGTTAACAACAAAAGTGTACGAAAGAAAACACGAAAACCAAAGAACTTGAAAAGAAATGTGCAGAAAATAAAACTAGCCAGAGGTGAACCTTATAAATCTGTTTGTGGGAAAAATAGTGCCGGGAGGAAGACAAGGCGATGATTGCAAATGCAACTAAAAATCCATTGAAAAACTTTCTGAAGTAGAGAAGCAAGAGATAAAATCAGCTTTTAATAATCTTTCAACTCAAGAGCAACATCACTCATATTTGTCAAGTCTGGTACAAGTTTCGCTGACCACTTTTTGTTCTTGGTTCACATTTAAAAATAAAGATTTTTACTGAAAATGGTTTGAATGTAACTTATCCCCTTCTTACACCTGTTGAAAAATTTATTATACATTTTTTTAAACCAACCCCATTATTGCACCTCCTTGTTTAAATTCTTGATAGCGTTGTTAATAGGTTGTAGAATATTGTTAAAATCATATATATATATATAAGTTGTACTAGTTGGGGTGTTCTTAGTGACCAACATAAATTTCAAATTTAAAATTGAAAATTATTTTCTTTCTCCTGAAATATTTACATATTGCTATTTATGCCGTTCTTGCATCACAAAACACTTTTTATACTATTTATTCACTAAGAACTAATTGTTCACTTCACGCTAAAACAATAAAACCTCTATAAAAGAAAACACCTGCACAATTTGGCATAAAACCGGGGTGCAAAATTCAGATAAGAGCTTCCTTGGGGTGGTTGAAATAAAATTGGTAGACATTCCTTTCTTAAAGATTTTCTGATGAGACGTTCGCGTCATTTCGTGAGAGATTACAAACTCTAGATAATTAATTCCTTAGGAACTCCTGCCTTTAAAAACGTGCTTTGCTATTTTTTTGCTAATTACGACGTCCTAAAAAAGCTTAAAGCAAATAATTTTTAAAAAAATAGGAACTGCTTCTCAACAGATCTGTCTACCAATTCCTTTAAATATTCGGTAACTTACATAATTTATCCCTACGACCCAACCCACTATCACAAAGAAATCATTTCTATTTCTTTCCAAATTTAATTAATGACTGGCTAATTGAAAATCTTTGTTCCCCATTTTATCCTGATGTTCGCTCTTTTCGTCGCTTAAATATATACCATTCTGTGTTTAACTTTCTGTCTCATTTCAAATTTAAATTCAAAGTTTAAAACTAAGTTCGCTCTAACTTAAAATGCCATTATGATAATTAATGCTGAGCTTTTATATTCAGTTTATTCAAGTTCCGAATTCATATCTGATTTGCAGTCTAAGATTATCAGAATATTTCTAATATCGATATTGTCATTGTATATTCCCCTTCTTTTTAATGTTGTACCCTACACTTTCATCGAATGTTTTAAATTCCTCTGCCTAATTTATGCCATCATATATAGTCTGTTTTCAGCATCATTTTTCATATTACATATATGAAGAATACTTTTTGTACAATTATTTGGTTTACTCACCGATCATAATTACTTCGAGTAGAATATATGAGTTCTAATTGTTATAAATGCATTTTAAAATGCCCTTTCAGAGATTTTCTTCATTTAACACTGTTGTTGATTTATTTCATACATCAGTACAAAACCAGATATGCATCCTTTTCTTTTCGAAAACAGTGTTTTGAAAAATTGTCGACAAAAACTATTTCCTAACCATTACATAGTATTTTTCATAATTCATATAATTTATTGTTGAATTTATTGTATATTTAATTCTAGTTTCTATTACTATAATTATAATTAATATTTAAATTTATTCAAAATCATGTTAATACTCTTAAAATAGTAATTACCTACATGATTTTATTATGCCTTGATGACATTACATGTGAAAGAAGCATGTTAAGTTCTTCTTCTTTTTCTGATAGTCAAAATTTTTAATAATTTTAAAATTACACATATATTTGACTAAAATATAGCAAGAAATAACGCAAAAGGACATCTTGTAACACAAGCACTAAGTTACCTAAAGGTTTGGTTTTGTCTATTTGCCCGTTTTATAACATTTACAGCCACATACAGCTTTAACGGATTTTCCAGAGGCAGTTTCTCTCCTCTCTTTTACCAATTCGTTTTTTTTTTTTTTTGGTTTATTTACTCCAAAACAAATAGCACTTAGGACCAGTTTCAAAATAATAAACAAAACTTATGCGGCCACATAAACGACTTAAGTTAAATGTTCATGTAGCGTCATTTGAAGGTTGTACGCATTCTGCAAATGACGAGACTCGTATTTTGCGTTTCACGTTCTGTCCATGTCAAATAAGATTCATGTTAGCAACAAATATGTTTCATTGCTTTCAAATGTTAGAGCGCGATGTTTTTTATGCAAATATGGCAAAAGAAACCAAAAAGTGATTTTACCACACATTAGTTTCGTTCATATATCGAAAACAACATTTATTATAGTTTGTTTGTTGCTGCAAGAGAGTTTCAGGGAATGACTCTATTATTATTTACATATTAAATACAAATACTTCCACGCATTTAGTCTCTATTGTTGGACCATTAATACATAAACATTATACTGTTATGCCAGAATATTTTAGCCCAAAAGGAAGGTGCGGTATTTACAGTTCAGTCGCTTTTACGTGATTAATTAAAAATAAACAATTCAAATATTTTAATAGTATACAAAAATAACTTAATATCTTTTAACTGTCATACAGACTTGAAACCACTAGCGAATCTAGAGGGAATCTAAGTGGCTGAAGCCCCCTCCCCCAAAAAAATCATCTGAATGGAATGCTTTTTTAGTGTTTATTGTGCTAAAATCAACCTTCAATGACGACAATTTTAATACTTATTTTATGGATTCTTACAAAGTAAACTATACAATGAGCTGTATGGATTTTTATAAATCATTATGCTTTCGGAAGAGTCCAGTTCCCTGTGATTATTTACTTGTTTAACTAATTTTAAAGAAGATAAATCTACAGAGTGGTTGTGTTCTAAAACATGATGTGCAACACTATATTTATCCGCTCTTCCGTATTTCAAAAGAGCAATATGCTCTGTGAAACGGGTACTGATAGATCTGCGAGTCTGTGCGTAATACTTTAAATCACAATCGTTACATTTAATTTCATAAATACCGGACTACTCGAAATCAGCAAGTTTATCTTTAGGATTGCCCAACAATTTCTGTAGTGATGTAGTTGTTCTTTACACCACCTTCATACCAAGTTCTTTAAAAACTTTCTTAAAGACAAACTTTTATTCTTGTGACTCATTTCGAAAAGTTGACATTTCATTCATTCGTAACCGAAGCCTTTTCCTCCTAATTAATTTATCTATAATATATGTTGGATAATCATTATATACAGCTATTTCTCTAATAGTTTTCTTTTCATTTTCAAACCTCTCTTTATTGAGAGGTAATGTCAACAACAGATGTACAAGGAAATTAATCCCCGCCATTTTATGTTGTAGGAGTAAAAAGACGTATTAGGTAAATATCTATATGTGCTAGTATCCTTCCTATATACATTAAACTTATTTCCATCATTTCTTAAAACTAATACATCTAAAAATGGTAGAGTACCCTTATGTTCATGTTCATATGTAAATTTAATAGAAGCAAACCTATTGTTAAGATACATAACAAAATCATTACATTGAAGTCATTAGTATTAAATATAGCAAATATGTCATCCACGTACCATATCCATACCCTAGGAAAATACTGGGAGTCATTTTTTGCTTCAACTTCGAACCTGCCCATGAATAAGTTGGCAAGGAACGGCTACAAGGGGTTTTCCATTGCAGTTCCTTTCTTCTGCTCATAAAAGCAACCTCCAAAGTGAAAACAATTTTGGCTCATACATAATTTTCTGGAGGAAATTAACTGATTAATTTCTGCCTCACAAAAAGAGTTTTCACGCAGTAAGTCTTCCAGGTACTTCAGAGTTTGTGGAATGGGTACACTAGGAAACAATGAACTAACATCAAACGATACCAAAATTTCTCCAGGTTGCAGCGAAACGTTTTGTATAGATTGAATAAACTCTAAAGAATTCTTTACGCCGTTAAATTAGAGAAAATTGTAATTTCGATTTAGTTTGGTTTACTCCTTAATGATGACAACTTAGAGTTGTTGAAACGGCGTTGAGTGTTTAAAATAAATGTTTGGTGTTAGGGTGCAAAACTGTGTTTTTACATTAAATTACAAGTCTTCGAAGTCCTGCACTTCAGTTAAATCGGCAGAAAACATTGTATTACTTTGTATTGTATTGTATGTGTTTGGACTAAATTCATTGTTAAAGTCGCCATTAAAATAAGATATGTCATATTTGCGTCTTGCAATACGCTTGTAGGAATGAGTACAGCAAGGGAATAAATGACAAAACCGGGCACATGAAGCAACGCCACGTGGACAGTAGGCCTAACACTGGCACTTAGGACTTTAAAACATAAAGTGGTACTAAACCATGTTGCCAGTTTGGTGCCAACATTTTAGAGACAAGGAATAGATTGGTCCGTTTATTGAAACATTGTCGATGGAACATAGCATATGTTTATGATATAAACTCGTTTTCTCAAAATTGGCATGTTTGCTATATTAATGTCTCAATCGCTAAAAGCAAACTAATAAACTTATTATTTTGTTACAGGATGTACTGTATCTGTTGGAGTATGGACCTTGGTGGTTATATCAGTGGAAAGATACTACGCCATTTGTCATCCCTTACGTTCACTCAGATGGCAAACACTTAGTCATGCCTATAGACTCATTTTCGCAATATGGATTGGCAGTACTATTTGTATGCTACCCACTGGAATTTTCAGTCAGTTACAGCCGACAAAAAGGGGTAAGTTACATATCTACACATCCGACTTCTAAATATCGCTATTTCATAAATATTCTAATGACAAGCAAAGCCTATTGAATGAATTTTGCATAAAAAACTATCCAAACTGTCTCTAATTTCAAAAGAAGCTCCCAAATTAACATTTCAAAATTTTTCCGATAACCTTCTATTTTAAAAAGTTTTTGATTACTCTTAATGAATGCAATTATATTCAATGTGGAGTTTTAAGGCGCTTAAAAAACTAGTGCAGCCGATACTTGATGAAAATTCAATTTGACAATAAACATATTAATTTCAAAAGTAATTTTCAAGTTGAAACTATTTTTCATTAATTGTTAAACACATTTCGGTACTCGCACGCATTTTTATTGTTGTTGCCGTATGCCTATTAACACATTAGATGCAAGATAGTTTTTTGGCAATATATTCAATAGGAAGAACTTTTACTAATGGGGGAGTAAAAACTTTATAAGCACATATCCGACATCCTCAATGTCATTTTTGTGCTATACTTTCCAATGTACCAGTATTTTTAGGAAGGAACTTTAACGGGGTTGCAAGGCCGTAGCCACCGGGGGGGAGGGGGGCTCGAATATCCTAAATTTTGGAATTTGGGTTTCAAGATTCAATTTTAATCAGGAAATAGGGAGTGGGGAGACAAATCGGAGTATCTCGCCTGGGTAGAATTTTCAGGGGGAGCTAAATTCATATTTTGAAGACAACAAAGTTTGTTTCAAAACAGCGAGCATCCAGCGCATGACGTTGCATTCATTTTATAGAGTTTTTATTGACTTAAATTTCGCCCAGTATAGTATACTTGTATGAGATTTGGAGACGAGCGGCGCCACATCAAGTTTGTTCATTAGTTCGGAAGAGTTGTAAATCCGGGGTTGGCTAGAATAGAAAAAAATATATTATTATATGTTTATTACACGGATGTTAAGAGGAGGTTAGTGTACAATTAAATCCCAGTTTGTGGGGTTACAACCTCTTGTAAAAAGGTGTGTAATTGATTTTTACAGACAAACTATTCGTCAAATAGAAAATTTTTCTAAAACCATGGGTAGTGGCAATTAAATTCTCCCTAAGTAGCCGTAGAATCAAAAAAAAAAATAACAAAGTTAATAACGAAAATAATCAAAAAAAATATTGTGCCCAAATTTGTATTTATGTTCATTAATAATTTTGTTATTTTTGGTTCTCGGCTATTAGTTATAAAACACTAGTACTAAAGAATTTAACTTGCAACAATAAAACATGTTTTTTCAAATTTTCTTTGCGACAAATAGTTTGCCCGATATAATGTAAAAACTATTCGCCCCTTTCTACAAAATTGCCTCCGTGTGGCAAGGGTTGCCACTCTACAAACTTTACACTAATCCCCTCTTGACTTTTGCACGCTAAGCCCAAAAAAAATTAACGTGTTAATAGACTAATTGAACAAGCCTACTGAATTATATGTATATAAACGGTGTTCTATTTATAAATAATTTAGCCAAGTGCGAGTTGGACCCGCATACTAAGGGTTCCGTACCACCTTCAAGATTATAATATTCTAGTTTCAGCAGGGAATGAGTGCATTTTCTTATATTTACCCTAATATCTTTTAAAGGAAGCGCTTTAAATTTATAAAAAATATACACTTTCATTTTCCACACATGGACTTTTTATATTATCTGCTTCAGGATTCGCTTGATTTTTATCAGAATACATATGTATTTAATTTTCTAATTTGGCCCCCAAAAATTAACAGAGAAGACTTATGATCTACTGTCTGAGTTTTGAGGCTCTGTAGATTGGAAGATAAAGGGCAAAATAGTTCAAATTTTAAATTATAAATTATTAAATCTGTTATTCAAATTATTTAAAAATACAAATAAAGTATATTTATTCTCCATTTAATTGTATAATTTGTCCCTAAAAATACTATGGGGATGTTCTTCATAATTTTTCTTATAAATTTTTGGATAATATGGTTTCGGAAATAAAGCGAGAATTGAGAATTTTTTTATCTGTATGTTAATATCTTGTAAAAAATTAATTTTAAAAATATGAAAAATACATATTTGTATTCCTCCTAATGAGCCCTCTCATTTGATGTATTGCATGATGCGTTAAAAAATATTTTTTTATTTTCCGTTTAATTCTAAAATTTGGTCCCCAATATTAATATTAGGGATTTCTTCGTATTTTTCCTGTAAACAAAAAAAATAGGTCTTATAGTTTGAGGAATAAAGGAGGGAATGGGTAATCTTTTAAAATATTTTCTTAATATAGTTTCAAATATTCATTAAAAAAAAATGAAAAAAAATAAATTGTATTCGTCATAATGAGCCCTGTGATTTGATATATTACGTGATCCGCTAGAAACAAGATTAATTTTTTATTTTTCATTTAATTCTGTCATTTGCCCCCCAAAAATCAATATTAGGGGGTTTGTCCTTATTTTTCAGAAAAGTTCATGTGAGGGGCTACACCTCTATTCTTTTGTCAAATTTTTTCGTCTTATAGTTTCGGAAATAAGGGGGGGGGGTAATGGGTAATTTTTTAATTATTTTTGTTAATATCTTTTTAATTATTTTTTTTAATATTTAAAAAAATAATTTGAATTCGTCATAATGAGCCCTTTGATTTGAGGTGAGGAGCTATACCTCTATTTTTTCAAAATGTTACAGCTTATGGTTTCGGAGATAAGGGGGAGGGAAATTGGTATTTTTTAAATATTTTGGTAGATATCTTTTAATTAATTTTTTTTAAATATGAAAAAAATATATTTGTTTTCCATCTAATTCTGTAATTTGCCCCCAAAAATTAAAAGTAGAGGTTTCTCCTTATTTTTCCACTACACTTCAGGTCAGAACCTATACCTCTAATTTTTTTCAAAACTTTACGTTTTATGGGAATGGATAAATTTTGATATATTTTCGTTAATATCCTTTTAACTAATTCTTTTTTAAATATGAAAAAAATATATTTGTGTTCCTCAGAATGGGACCTTTCATTTGATGTATTACATGAATTTTTGAAAAAAAAAATTTAATTTTTCATTTAATTCTATAATTTGCCCCCCAAAATTAATTTTAATGGTTTCTCCTTATTTTCCCTGTAAATTTTGGGTAACGTTCTATATTTCCTATTTTATTCAAAATTCTTGGCTCAATAGTTTCAGGGGATCAGGGGGGGAACTGTCGATTTGTTCAGTTTTTCCACCCAGAAGTACCCCTAAAATTAAAATTACTTCTTTTACGATATGTACTCCTAATCGCGTCACCACTACCACCATACCACCATACACTGATACCAAATTTTAACCTCTTCCGTCAAGTAGTTTAGGAGAAAATTGCTGTGATGTGACAGAGGCAGAAATCCGAAGTGATAATATACGGGTATCCGTATATTGTATATAGGGAACCTTAAAAATAAGTTTTTAATAATATTTCGAATTTGATCCACTCAATCGTAATAACACAAAAATTCCCAACTGCTTTTAACGGTAAAAAATTTAGCAATATAGAATTGTGTATGTCGCACATTATACCCACTTCGAACAGTCATCACCAGAAAAGCGATGAGGGAAGCTTCAATGACGAAATCAAGTCAAGACTCAATTAAAGTTTTTTCTTGTGAAACTCGGTAATCGTACAAGTATTCAGTAAATCCGATGTTCTCCATATGAAAGCACTCGAGAAATGTTCAACTGCCATTCCCAAATGTTGTGCACCGGTATTGTTATTGTGTTACATGCCTCGAAATGAATTACTATTCAGAGTCCGGAAATTTGTATAATGCTGACAGTCAAATAGCTTCATTTGATTAAACGCCTGGAAACATACGAAAATCAAGGTGTGCTCTTCTCCGGTATATCTAATTAGACGCTTAAAGGATTGAGAGAATTATTACAGTGTAAGACTGCCTTAGGTATAACGTTAATTAAATCTGATTAAAATCTGTCAGATGATGGACAAAAAATTTAATAAATTTTACAAGAAACTGCACTTTGCTGTAGCCTGGAAAATTAATTGAAAACGCGCTAGTAACAAGTTTTCACAATTCTTTTATGTAACTAAACCTTCTAGTTACTATCCAAGGTTGGTAAATTTACACATTTTAAATTTTATTACTCTATGAGACGGAATTGCCTCTTTGTAGCGCTATAAAGCTCGCCCAAGTAAATAATGAATTTCTTAAATTATAAATAGTTAACCGGATACACATATTTACAATAAACGAATAATCAAAGAAAACATGATAATAAGAATTATGCATTTCACCGTGTGTATTTAGGCAACGACCCACTCGATGATATATTTCTGGCCTGTCGACATAACTAGGTTCTTTAAATGGTATCACAACATGAAATTCATTGGGGTCAAATCTGAAAATCTTGGAGGCCACTCAATGAGCACACCTCTACCAATCCGTTCTTCATTAAAGGTGGTGTCCGAAAATTTAACTGTTGCATATCGCTGAGATCTAGATGTCCTAAAAGATGTAAATATCGCTCAGCTATTAAATTTTCATAATTAGTAAGGTCATATTAATCTGTTGTTTACTATACCAGCTCAATTATTGATTTTTGTGGATTCAGAGTGTTTACCTTTTGTAGGTCTGTGGTTTGTACCCTATATAATATTTCCTGAGATCAGTATCGAAAATTGTGGCGACTAACTCAGTCATCGGAAAGCACTACGATATTTTAAAATTAAGAAAACCCTTCACATTGGCCAGGAAAATCTTGAGAAATTTATAGTCGTCAATCAGGATCGTCTTGCATTTTCCATTATTGTAGTGTAAGGGTTTTCTCATAATGTTAATAAAGCAACTAAGTTTGTGGTATCGTTCATATTAGATCTTCAGAACTTGTTAAGTTTTTGCTTTTATGTTTTTTGGGCAATAACACCACAATCGAAATAAAACGAAGTATATTGAAGGAAAACTAAACGTAAAGTCTATTCTGACTTCGTTGTCAATTTAAATGTCATAAATCAAATTTTCATTATGCAATCTACATCAATAAATATAAAGCCATTGACAACGAAGTCAGAACAGACTTTGAAACGTTTGGTTTTCCTTCAACATACGTCGTTTTATTTCGATTGTGGTGTTATTGTCCAAAAAAACATATACTTATCTCCAAAATTCACAATTATTAAAACTTATATGTCTTCACCTTCTGATAAACGAGAGCTGTTTTGACATGTACCATTAGCCAATGTCAAATAACAAAATATATAGAATAGTGTAGTTATTAATCAAGAAAATATCACTAGTAGATTTCGTTCTGTTAGTAAAACAAAATGATCTCTTCTTCTTCTTCGACAAAATTATTAATAAAATGTAATTCCGGTTAAGACAGCTCATCAATCACACTTGAATATAGTTAGTGAGTAATAAAAACAAGCATTTAAGCAAGTTATATAGAAAATTAGAAATAAAAGTCTCTGATGATGTCAATAATGATGTACAGGGAACTCTATGCAATTTAATTTGTTGGATTTCATTATCATACTCAACTAATTTCATATGTGTATGTATGGACCTACGTTAAAAAGCTTGCGCTTCAATTAAACTGACTGTTTATAAAGTTTAAATTTATTCCTCTCTCAAAAATTCTTATGTAGCCTCCTGATTCAAGTACGTTGTCCTTAATCGCGTAAAGAGAATTATAGCTTACTATTTAAAGAAAAATCCCATAACTTTTACAAAATATACTTTAAAAACATGTCGTCTAATACCTAAAAAAATCAACAGCTAAACATTTCATAGTTTTTCGAAAAAGAGAAAATCCTCCGATTTATGAATTTTGTACAGAACTTTATCTCACAACGCAATATTTATTTATTGACAATTTGATTTATGCAGGCACTTTCACATTTAAATTTTTGCTGAGTGTATTGATATAACCCTCCAACAATGACTCTGAACTTCCGTTAATTAAACAAAGCTCCCCATAAAAGCTGCGAATTATTTTGCCATTATCTTCCTCCAGAATTTAGTTCCCCATATATTTCTCGAAATAACTCAATTATCGTATAGGTCCCTCATGAATTTATTCACGATGAGTTCAACGGATTATTCACTTCAAAACATATTTAATTGACATATAATAAAATCCACATAGGAACAAAATTCAAAACAGTTGACATGATTTCAATATTTCAAACAGCACTTAATTGACATTTAAATATTGTCTTTAAATTCTTGAACTTCTGTAATATTTACTTCCTGCTCTGCTGAGATTGAATTGTAAATAACTTTTTTACTTCAAAAGGGCAATAAAAAGAAGGAATTATTTATAAAGGACTTTCTTTTAAGGTGTGCCCTATTGCTTTTATATAAAAGATTTTTACTTTGTATGTTGCTTTGAATTGATTTCATGATGGAGACTCTTGCACTTTCAAAACCATCCATAAATCATGAGAAAGCGTATTATTCAAGGGATACAATAAATAATAAACATTGATCGACCACAAACATCCAACAATTTTTCATTTCGTTGCCCCTGCTGGATATCTGAATCTTAATATTTTTCAGGTTTCGGTTTTGGATATTCATTTCGCGACATAATAAATAATGGAAATATTGAAAAAACAAGAATTAAGTGTATTTTCTGTAATGTTCCTTTACAGTACTTTTTGAATTCGATTGTCTGTTTTTGGACAAGAAGAAGCTTTCGGAAAAGTCCCGGAAAGCTTAATTAACCGACTTCCAATAGGGTGGAGAAGACTAATACTTATACAGGGCGGTTGCAACATCGTGTTGAGGGAAATTATAGTTGTACAGGGTGGTTCAGAAAATGATAGTCAAGAAAATTATATTGGGTGACCAATACACATAAACATATACAGGGTTGTTGCAATATAGGGTGAATTAGAGCTACACTTATAGAAAGTGGTCCAAATAATAAAACGAATAAAAAAGTTAAATAATATGTGGAAAATATACAAAAAATACAAATTAGGGAGAGGTAGAAGGAGAGAAAGAGATGAGAATACGCGAAAATAATCAATATGTCAGAAAATAGGGATTGATTGCACACGGTTTCTAAACGTGTGTGCGTTGGAAATTATGTGCGCAGTTAAACCATATAGATCGAAGTTAAATTACAATTGTAGAGTGAGTTAAAATATAAATTATTTGCATAGCATTTCATTTCGCAGTTGTAAATAACATAAGATTCGCTGATGTAGTCATCATTTAACAGTTTTCAAATTCATACAAATCTATTGCCGGAATAATCTGAGGTGAGAAAACTCTAATACAGAGACATGGATCAAAACACGTTATAAAAATTGTTCAATAAGCATGCATATGCAGTAACGATATTTGATTATAGCAGAGGGTTCAAGAAATGATAGAATCAGTTGCCTATACAGGATGTATTGACTACAGATATACGGTGGAGTGGAATTAAGCCATAAAAGTAGAATGTTATATAGTGTGGAACATCTAATATAGTTGCTTATACTTGACATATATGGCGAAGTAAAATTGTGGATAGGCTGTGATTTAAACAATACAAATTTATAGTAAGAGTCAATAGGGTGGAGAGGATCCTCATACTTATTCAGGACTGTTGCAACATCGTGTTGAGTTAAATTATATTGTACACATTCAAAAATGATAGACAAACTAACTTATACCTAGGTGACTAAATACACACTAGAGAGAACATATACAAGGTTGCAATATAGGGTGAATTAGAGTTAAAGTCTTATAGAAAGCTGTCCAAACTTAACAAAACGAAAAAAAACATTCATCTTCCCAGCATTTTCCTTCAGATTCCAGACATGGACATTGTCCAAACAAACACTCAGAAAAATTCGAGCTATGGGTAGAAAAAGGGAAAGCAGACAGGAAGGAGAAAATGAGCAGAGAGAGAGATATGTAGATGCTGTAGTTATAGAGAGTTAGAGAGAGAGAGAGAGAGAGAGAGAGAGAGAAATGTTGAGAGAGAGAGAGAGACAGCCCACCATGAACATTAATAAATAAGCGGTATAAAAATCAAAATTATCATTCTACATTTTAGTAGTTTTTCAGTAAACAATAAAAACCTGTATTGTAAAGCACAGGTAGATACTCTAATGTATTGGATGTTCTGATATTTAGTAGATCCAGTTGAAGTCGTTCCTTTTTTAAATAGAAATTAGATTTCGAACATGCAAAGACTTTGCATTTCAAAATTTAAACATTGATCTTTATGTACAATGAATGAAATAATAATAGGTGAATATGGGAGTTATATTGTCTAGTGATTGCTGACTGAGTAAAAAGAATAAACTAATTAGTTTTGCTAATTAATAGTACATAATTCAAAAATTTATAATAACCTGTCTTATAAGAAAATATGTATGTCATTAGGACTAAGTAGGTACAATATGGACCGTTTCGATGCTTAGATCTCACTCGGAATAATCAATGTTGTTACTCACTAAGCGTAGTACTTATTTCAACACAGTAAAAAAATTAATTTGACTAAATTTAACTTACATAGAATTTTAAACAAAAACTGCATATTTCAATACCGGTGCTGATTCTATTGGATCAGCACAATAATCAACTTATTGGGTATAATCTTCAACAGTGATTTATTGTTCGACATAAAATGTGCATAAAATTGTGTACATTCAACATTCAGTTCTCAACTTTTTTAGCCCTCAACGAATTAATGTTAACTGATTTGTATTAGAATTAGTTGGAGAAAAAATTAGAGAACCAACTTACAAAATAGTAAAGTATTGAAATGGTTTCTTAGATTTTTTATAACAGACAATGCTTTCTATTTTTTAACCGACTTCCAAAAAGGAGGAGGTTATCAATTCGTCGCGTATTTTTTCGCTTTTTTTGTATGTATGTTACCTGATTTCTTCTCCTGTTGTGCACCGTTTTGAATGAATATGGTCTTGTTTAATAGAGTATATATCCGGATTGGTGAAACTTCAAATTTTGGAAAAGAATTCTATTGGTTAAGTGATAAAATTTGTGAATGAACACATGCGTGCATGGAAATCGACCAATATCCCTAATATTTTAGTCGATTTTTCGATAACTCCTTATGGATGTGTATAGTTTTTTAACGTTTAATCTAGTTCAGAAAATTCAGTGACAACACATGTCAAACTTTAAACTGCTATTTGGTACGTTTATAGACAGGGTGTTTAGTTATCGCAAACGAAATCACAAAGGAAAGTGATAGAAGGAATTGCATTTATATGAAGATTGAAATATAGGACGGACTAGAATGATAGTGGTCCGTAGGCAGTCGTATATACAGGATGGTTGGAATATAGGGTGGACTGGACGTTTGGTGGTATAAAAATGTTGGAAAAAAATGTAAAATTAAATTATATAGGGTGATTAAAAAACTGTTATATGATGTGGACATAAGCAAATCATATATAGGATGGTTGAAATATATGCTGCAGCTCATCAGAAGTTGCATAAAGTGTGGAGAGGAATTAATGTTACGACAGACGATAATATAAAATTTAAAAAATGAACTAATTTATGGGCTAGCCCACAAGGAGTAATATACTATGGTTGAAATATAGGACGGATTTTACTCCGTAAATATGGGATGGATTCTACTCCGTCCTATAGTTTACAGAAGGCAGCTAACAAATGTATGCTTGTCCGTGGGCAGTCGTATATACAGGATGGCTGGTACATAGGTTGGAGTGGAATTATCTATAGTTATACAGGGTTGACAAAAAAAGTAGAAAAAAGGTTACATGGCGTAGTCCATAAGGCATAAATATATTTTTGGCTTATTAAGTCAACGCGTACTAGTACATTTTGTTCGTAAAGTCAACCTGTCAATTTAAATGAGAAAGTACGTCGCTATTTTTTGTGTAACGTGTTGAGGCTTCCGATGTTACCTGGTTCTGTCTATTAAGGTTATACATACAAAATAAAAATAAAGAATGAAAACTACCTGAGTTCAAAAATACTAAAAAGTTGAAAATAAAACATTTAAAAAAAATATATACTTCTAGCCTCAGAACTAAAGAAGCTAAAAATAATTATAACAAAATACAAGTCTAGCAAATAAATAACACACTCAATGTTGTTAGGTACCTACCCAGGAAGTAAAAAATGTAAACATTAAAAGGAGCTCATTCGGTACAAATTAATTACCTACCAATCTAGTATATTTTTAAAGTCGGTGCCAAGCAACAATCAAGTTTGATGAATTAGTAGATAAGTACGCAATGAAGGATTTTAGATTTGCTTGCCACCGGCTTCAAAATATACTAGATCGGTAGGTAATTAATTTGTACAGAATTGAGCACCTTTTAATGTTTACATTTTTTTACTTCCTGGGTAGGTACCTAACAACATCTGAATGTGTTCATTTACATTTGTATTTTGTTATAATAATTTCTCTATGCTTTTTAGTTATAGGTATCGAAGTCGGATATTCCATTTTTTTACATGTTTTATTATAAATATACTTTTCATTTAGTTCACAAACACTCAGGTCCTATTCAATGTGTTGCCAGGAAATTTTCTCGTAGAAATTTTAGTAATAAAATTGTAGTTGTCAAAGCAAAAGTGACACTCCTGAGTTATTCAGTTTATGATGAATTTATTTTGGATAAACAGGTATTTGGTATTGCTGTTGATGTATTATCTATGATCCTTATATATGAAAGAGCAAAACTAGTTTCATCAACAAAAGAAATTTTTATGTGAAATTTATGTTTTCCAAAAGAAGTTTTAGAACAAAATTGATATTCAAGGAATTTTATAATCAAATCAAGAAAACGCAAAGAAACCAACATACTACGCAAACAACACAAAGTAATTCTGACTTAATCAACAACGCAGATAGTGAAATTAAGTTTCCGGTCTATTCGAAAAAAAATGAGCATGTTGGAGGTAAATACAAAGTAAAACTAAAAACGACGTTTAAACAAACAATACACCTAGATCTAATTTGACAAAAATAAAATCGGAAAATGCTACTCAAAGTTCGATTGTACAGCCTGCCTTGTACCTGCGAGAACATATGTACTTGTGAAAGATCAAGACCAAATAAGGAAACAAATCACCAGCACAATATCTTGAGCTGACAAACAGACACATCAAGATTGACAAACCATGTACTAGGTAATAACGGTATATACAAAGTGGAGCGAGACAAGGAAAATTATTACTTAATGAAGATCATACTAAGGAAAACGTGTTTGTCTGCAGTAGTAGTTTAAATTAAATAGTATAGTCAGATAGTGTGTCTGGTAGGACGAATAAACCTGAGTGTTATATGACACTTGTGCCGGCAAGCGCTATAAACACCCCGGTACGTGCATGTGTTGAATAAAGTGCAGCAACTGTCACAGATCATACAATAAAGAGCACCGCTGCAACTCATTAAATAGTACTGTGCTCTGATAGCCGAAAGGAAGACTCGAGTCACTCGAGATTGAGTGCCAAAAAAGTGCACCATCTCGCTCGGCATTATTTAATTCAAACTGTGTGCTTTCTTTTCACATTAACAAATTTGTTCAAAAATGTTTTTACCTTGAATTTGTGAACGAAACTTTTGTCTTTAATTAAATTATAAAATTTATAATTCACTGAATGTTAGGCTTAAGACAACCCATAATTAGAGTATGCGTAAATGTTGTTGTCTATATTTAAGGTATGTAGTATAGTTTTCGTAATTCGAAATATAATTGATTGTAGATGTTTTTGTTTGTTTTTAAGGTACAAAATAGGGCAAGGAAAGAGTATAAAAATACTACACGCGAATGTATATTATCTGATAAATTATACTGTGCCTGGAAAGACAAATGAGAGTAATACAACCGGGTTATAATAATCGTCAGCTATCAACTCTTCTATTATGCTATATGGCACAATTGCGCCATAACACTGTACAAACACTGAGCCGTATATGTGTTGAGGTGTCAGCACTCCAAAATCTGAAGTGGTACCCATCACTAGTCTGCTGCTAAGCAATGAAGCCATTGGAACACCTATAGAAATAGATTTATTATGACGAAAATCATGTCGCATGAATATTTAAAATTATCAAACTATATTGACAATAATGATTTCTCAGAAGGTATCAAAGCTTCACCTAACAGCTATAATTATCTTACATGATAAATTCAAACATATCTGGGAAACATATTGAGAAATCCATTGACCTACTTTCACACAATTAATCCTGCTATAGAGTTTTTCTAAAAGAAGGCCACTAGTATTTCGGACAAATTCCACAAATTGCTCTTACTACATTTTGGTTTTCAATTATTTAGCTTATCTTTTTCAGAAATCACTGGAGGAAATAAACGCCAAATGAACAATCAAAATAGATATTTACCTTGTAAATAATTGAAAAACTATTTACAAAAATTATACCCAATACGATAAAATATTTACATAATTTTTCAATTTTCGTGAAAATAAAGACGACTGCCACTTTCAAACTTAACACTGGTGTAAAAAGATCACGTCCTTTCACTTTCCTATAAAGCACCGGTCGCTTTGGGAGTCATCAGACAGCGCCTCTATAAATTTGAGTCCTTCCTATATTAGTAACATCCGAAAATCCACTTTTATACCTGATATGCGTCAAGATTTGTTGGGGAACCATGAACTTGTTATCGGTCTCAGCTGAGTAGAAGAAGCCTACACATGTTGCTATCTAATATTTATTATGGATTTATTATGTCTCCCATTCTTTGGAAGCAACAACGCGATGTCGGTGATGTCCCTTTCCGTTACACATGATTAACTTAATTTAAATTCATATTAATAATTTTTTTCATTTTGCTTGCGAACTTTTTAAGATATTATTTAATAGAATATTAAAGTAATCTGAATCTTAAAAATGATAATTTTCAGAAAAAGTAACAGAATAAAACTTTAAAAAATATATAACCGACTTCCAAGTATAACTAAAAAGTTTAAATTAATTATAAATCTAGACTATACACATTAAATGTTGTTAGGTACCTACATACAGGGTGAAAAATGTAAACAGTAAAAGGAGCTCATTCTGTACAAATTAATTACCTACCTATTAAGTATATTTTTGAAGTCGGTGTGTGTGCTTATCTACTACTTCATCAAACTTGATTGTTGCCTGGCACCGACTTCAAAAATATACTAGATAGGTGGGTAATTCATTATTTCAACCATCCTGTATATGTATTTCTTTATGGCCATATCATATTAAGTTTTTTATTACCCTATATAACTATAATTCCACTTCACAAATTCTTGACTAATAGACTAACCTATAGATGACATTATAACATTTTTTAACCACCATCTATAAAAATTATTCTACAACGCCTTACATTTACATCTAATATTCATGGACACGCTTTAATGTTAACATTTTTCGACCACCAAACGTCCATTCCACTAATTTGTTCATTTGCATATAAGGCTGCCTTTGGGCCACCATAATTTTCAACTGCCTTATATAACTATCATTCTACACCGTCCTATATTTCAACCATCACATATTATGCAACTTTTTCCGCCCTATAAATCATTCACTCTAACCTTTTTTATTATCACCCTGAAACGTATTGCAACTTCTGCTACGCTGAAGCATTTTTAAATACATTGTATAACTTTCCTTAGCAATTATTCAATGGTATATATGCCCACTCAAAAATCTTTTATTAATAAGTATAAGTATAATATCCAATCTATACTGAGATCTTTCAGAAAACACCATAAAGGAACTGAGTTTAAACATTTTTTAACCACCCTAACAATAATTCTAATATCGAACGTCCTTTGTTAAGATATATTTTTTTCATTGTCCCAAATTTTATTTTTAAAATAATTTGGTCATTAGTGCGAGTTGGACTACGCATAACTTAACCGTGATGAACTAAAACTTCTCAAAAAGTTACCACTGTATAATTGAATTCAGCTGTGAAATTTGCACTAAGAAATGATAAATTAATTATTTTCTATATGGATAAACTTCCGACCGATGCATCTGTGTTGAACTATTTGCAGAGCGCATTCTGAAAAACTCCATTAGTTATAACAAAACTCGTAAAGCCATAGAGTTACATTAGTAAAGTTAATACGGTAGTTAAGTTTTCTTAAATTTTCTTACGTTCCGCCTAACTTTCAGGGAAGTTTTTTTTTAATAAATCGCTACTGACTCAAACAAGACAACAAAAATAAAAAAAACAATTAGGAGAATCGGTACATTCCTTCACTCGTGACGACCTAGGAAAATACGGATTCATTATAATTTATTAATTAAAAATTACAAAATTAAGTATTATGCTTATAACAAAGTTAATTGATTTATAATTTTGTTTATTAAAAATCAATAATTAATACCTTTAAAAAGAAGAACACCAATTTCGGGATATTTTGATATGAGTTATATTAAAGAACCTTGGCAATAACACCACAAATGCAGGAAGTATGTACAGGGTGGCAAATAAGAATGGCCGCAATCCATATCTCAGGAACGGCTCTTAGTTCAGCTTTGGAGAAAAAATATTCTTGACTATCCTGGCCACCAGAAAAACCTGGAAATTATTTAGAAGGCTGTACGATGACCGCTAGAGGGCGGGCGTAAGTGAAGACCAAAAGTGCAAATCGCTCATTTTCTACAAAGTACACTTAATTAAAGTATTCCAAAAACTTGAAAATAGTAATTTTAGAAGCATTTCTCATACTTTTTGTTAGAATTATTTGGTTCTATTTTATCAAGTAAACGGTAGGGGTGAGTGGGAAACTTGTTGAAAACAAATGCTCGTCGTTCTGGTTTGATCTAACCAATTTTTATGAGCTTTTAGGAATTTACTTTTCTCCACTAATCTATCGATATATTTGTAATTCTAATGAATAACCCGAAACAATGAGGGCGCTACCCAATGTTATTTAGATATCAGTTTTTTCTTAAAATATATTACATGCAATGCATGTTTGGACAACGGAATCAGAAAAAGAATAAATTATCAACAATCCAGTGAAAACCGTTATATATCTCAAGTATACAAAATTTGTCCCGGTAAAATTACTATAGTTCGACTACTCCGGTTTTCCCCAATATAATTGAATAAGGTTGGTTACGTTAGGTATTACTTTTTATGACCCATAGAAGTGACGAAAATTTTTCCCAGTATTATTCATACTACCCGCTAATTATAATTTCAAAATTTTAGGGAGTATGTTAGTTTATCTTATTCTGATAATGATAACAAATTATCACTAAAGTTACCCCGTGTCCCACCAAACCAATTAAATATAGTTGTGTTTGAGAAAATTTTTCATATCGTAACCTCTTATGTAATTAATAAAAACAATGACTATAACGTATTGAACAATAATATCATTTTAAACAAACACGCAGATTAAGCAAATGCAATAAATATTGGTTAGTTAGATGCTATTCCTCATAATGTCAAGCCCCTTCATTTGATATATTGCATGATGCGTTGAACGGAATTTTCAATTTCTGCTGCTGAGACAGTTCGAGCAACAAGTCTTATTTTCTCTACCAGGTCATCCCTTATTGTGGGTGTGTCTGCAAAAACTAAATATTGGCCTCCCAATATTCATATTAAAGATTCTCTGCGAATTTTTCCTATAAATAAAAAAATTATACGTTTGGGGAATAAAGTGGGGGAATGAGTATTTTTTTAATATATTATAAAATATTTATTTTAAGAAATCTAGATATCGCTCTCTAGTTAGAATCTCATTTAACAAAATAAAAATTTGTATTAGTCATAATCAGCCCTGTGATTTGACATATTACACGATCCGTTAGAAACAAGTTAATATTTTAGTTTACATTTAATTCTATATTATTATGCCCCGCAAGAATGACTATTAGGGGTTTTCTCCGTTATTTTTCCAGTATAATGAATCACCTGTTAGTTTATTGAGGTTCGCTATTACCAACTTAGCTATATTTTTGTATCTTATTAGTGGTTTAAAATTAAAATATATAGAAAAAAAAATTATATTTGTTATCGTCATAATGAGCCCTTTCATTTGATATATAACATGATGCGTTAGAAACAATTTTAATTTTATATTTTCCATTCAATTCTGTAATTTACCCCCCAAAATTAAAAGTAGAGGTTTCCCCTTATTTTTCCAGTAAACTTCAGGTCAGACTCTATACCTCTAATTTTTTTCAAAACTTTACGTTTTATAGTTTCGGAGATAAGTGGGGGGAATGGGTAAATTTTGGATATATTTT
The DNA here is from genome assembly GCA_034190945.1 of Octodonta nipae. Lineage (NCBI taxonomy): Eukaryota > Metazoa > Arthropoda > Insecta > Coleoptera > Chrysomelidae > Octodonta > Octodonta nipae. The sequence goes on from CM067219.1 coordinate 205,279, forward strand.
CGTTAATATCTTTTAAATATTTTTTTAATATGAAAAAAATATATTTGTGTTCCGCAGAATGAGGCCTTTCATTTCGTGCATTACATGATGCGTTTTAAAAATTTTTAATTTTTAATTAAATTTTAATATTTAATTCTATAATTACGCCCTCTAGCTGTCATCGTACAATACTATAAATAATTTATAATAAGGTTTTTCTCGTGGCCACTTTAGTCTAGTTTATTTTTCCTGTAAAGTTCGGCAGACGGTTCTATATTTCATATTTTTTCAAAATTTTTGGCTCAGTAGTTTACGAGGTCAGGGGGGACACGGTCGATTTTTTTAGTTTTCCCCCCAACTGAAGTACCCCTAAAATCAAAATTTCTTTTTTACCATATGTACTCCTGATCGGGTCACCAAACTATACATTAATACCAAATTTCAAACTCTTCCGTCCAGTAGTTTAGGAGAAAATTGCTGTTATGTGACAGAGGCAGAAATTCTGAGTGATATTATAAGGGTATCTGTATATTGTATATACGGAATCCTAACAAGATGATTTCTGTAACTAAATTAGTTGTCGAGACTCGTAATTAAAAAAATTTAAAGATGGTGAAATATTAAATCTAGAATAATTTTCGATGTATTTAAATGTCTTCCTCTGGCAAAACTTCATTTTATTATAAGATAAACTCTTGACAATAATTGACTCTAAATTGGTCGATTCCAAGCATTGGTTGATCTGGTATGATGTGACCCAGATATCACATCCAACATACCAAATAAATTTTCAATTCTCAACTCACAGCTTTTCTATTGGGACTTTTGTGGCAGAAACTACGAAACTTATATAAAAAGTGTTTGTATTTTATCACAGGTAAGGACAAGTAATACACCCTCTTCACTAATAAGAGAAAAATACTTACAAACACTACAAATAGTAGTAGCCCATATAGTCAACTGCTTTACTCTATACTCGCTATACAAGTTGCTCAACTAATTTTTCGTAAAAATTATCACAATATAATGAATATGCATAGTTTTCACTAATATTACCTGACCGCTAACAAAAGTTTTATTTAACTTTATAGCCCTATGGCTGTTTGCTTTTAATTTGTATAAAATGATATTCCTGCGCGCATTTTACTAATTAATATTCAAGTACTGCAAACTTTGATAGCTTTATTTCATAAGTTTATACACACTTCATATTGCAAAACTAATTTCGCATGAAAATTGTCCATAGAAAAACGGTAAAAGCAAACATACAATTTGTGCGGAACCACCTATATTATGGCCCGTCTATAATGGAATATTTCGTCCTCCTTCAAAATGTTTGAAGTTTCTGACTAAACTTTATTCAAATGAAACCTCTGAGACTCTGATGTTTATTTGCCTTTGACAGTTGTTTGAATTTCCAGACGGACATCTCCCAAGGCGATGCTGCGGAGTGGATAAAACTTTCAAGAGGCCCTTAGAAATGACAAACAGAGCTTCAAAATATGGCAGTGTATATCAACCGATCATAGCACTGTTTGTTAAGCTTTAAAAGTACATATCCTGTAGAATTTGAATGGTCGATTTGCCAGTCTAGAATTATCTAAGTTTATGATAAGAAAGTCTTTGGTGAAAAAAAATATTCACCCGTGCAGATAAAGGTAATACACTAATTGCTATAAAAAACACTGATTATATAGACAAAACATGAATTTTTTGAATTCAGGTACATATCAGGTCCTTATGAAAGACCCCACAGAATTTTTTCAAAGGCAAATAAAATCTTTATACAAAATACCACAATATTCAAAGATATCTCAAAATTTAAACTGATTCAGATGAACCCACAACCACCACAACTGTATTCATTAATCAAACTCCATAAACAAAATTACCCTATTCGTCCAGTGGTATCATATATGACACCTCCAGCTTATAAAATTACCAAAGTTTTAATAAATGTTATTAAAGATTCCTGCAACTTTCTTTCAAAATTCAGTGTTAAAAATTCTTTAGAACTTGTAGAGAAAATTAAAAATGTTAGTCTACCATCTAATGCCAAATTAATTTCTTTTGACATTCAGAATTTATTCCCCAGTATACTTCCATCAGATACTATCACTATAATTTCCAACATATTAGGTAAAAACAACATTAACCCAATAATAAAAACAGATATATTAGCATTAGAAACATGCCTTAAACAAAATTATTTTCAATTCAATGATGTTTTTTACACAAGTCACGAAGGATTGATTATGGGGAACCCTATGAGTTAAATACTCGCAGAAATCTTTATGGCTAATATTGAAAACAAAGTTGACCAAAACGTATTCGCTAAAATTTTTATTTATTGCTATAGATATGTAGACGATATTTTAGCTTGTTTCGTAAGAAACAAGCTAGAAGCGTTTTTCTCAATTTTATAAACAATATCCATCCAAATATTAAATTTACGATAGAGTGTGAACAAGATGATAACATCAATTTCCTAGATCTAACAGTTAACAAGGTAAATGGCAAACACGAGTTTTCAATATTTCACAAGCCATCTCAAACCGATCTAGCGATTCACCGCACTTCTATACACACATATCAACAAAAACTTTCCGCTTACAATAGTATGGTTCATAGATTACTTTCCATAAAACAATCACCAGATAATTTTCAGAAAGAATGAAACATAATCAAACAGATAGCAGTAAATAACCGGTTTGAGGCCGAATTAATAGAAAATATTCTTGGAAATCAAAAACTCAAAAAGGCATTAAGAGAAGTTTACCCAGACAGCAAAACCAATAATGATTCATATAATAGTATAACTTATTTTGGCAAACCAAGTTTAAAAATAGCATCCTTTTTAAGAAAACAGAATATTAACCTTACATTCAAAACAAACAATAGTCTTGGAAAATTTGTCAAAAATAACAAATCGAAAATCAATCCAAAAAATAAATCTGGAGTCTATAACTTATCATGTGGGTCATGCCATAAAGCCTATATAGGTCAAACCGACAGAACGTGTAAAACACGTATCTATGAGCACCGTAATTCTTTCATTAATCAAAAAACAGATTTCAATTATGCGGAACATTTAGTAACAGAAAGTCATCTTTTCCAGGAAAATTTTTAATTATTACATTCATAAAATAAAGGCAATAAATTAAGCCCTTTAGAATCATTGGAGATAAATAAACTTAAAAATCCCCCTAATTTGTTAAATGACCATACAGAAATAAATAATTCCCCCTTAATAAACCTCTTTAGTTAATCCTTTTACCTATAATAAAATTAAATAATCCTGTTTCAAAATTAAGTACCTGGTAATTATGTCACTCGTTGAATATAAATACAACTTCCTTAAGAAATACCCAGTTAGTCTAGTTCCTTGACAAAGACATTAGTCGAAACGCGTCGGACAGTTTTTTTAAAAAACGTAAATTGTGGAAATTGCAATTGTAGTATCAGTTAATTAATAAAAGATAAAATCATGATAGTTCGAATGAGTCCAGCGATTATGACAGATGAAGGTGAAAACAACTTCCGGCGATTAATACCACCCATTATACACTGAAAAACCCTAAATCTTAGGCATTCAGCAATTATAAATATGTTTCTAGAACTCTAAATTTCATGTAAATAGAGAGAATATATTTCAGTTTAATAATGATTGAATGATAAATATAGCGCCTTGGAATGTAAAAATAAACCTATATAAGAAACTTGATGTCGTTTTCATTCCTATTTTCTCTCTGCACACTCATTTATGAAACAAATGTAAATGAAAATGATTGGGAATAAATACATTTAAACAAACAAAAACCGACTTCAAAAAGGTAATTTAACTATAACCAAAATATATTTTCTTCTGTAAAAATTAAAAACAAATTTGCAAAGCTATTTCCCAATTTATATTCACAAGTTAAAACTTGGCACCGATTCAGAAAAAGTATTTACGGATACCCTCATAATGTCACTCGTGAATTCTCTGTCTTTCACATAACACCAATTTTCCTCAAAACTACTCGACGGAAAAGTTTGAAATTTGATATCAGTGTATAGTTTGGTGATCAGAAGTCGTAAATGAAGAAATTTTGATTCCAGGGGTACTTCTGGGGAGGAAAATATCGACAAAATCCCACCCTTATTTCCGAAACTACTGAGTCTAAAATTTTGAAAAAAATCGTGTTAATAGAAAGTTAACCGAAGTTTGCAAGAAAAATAAGGAGAAATTGTAATTTTGCGGGGCAAATTATAGAATTAAATGAAAAATTCAATATTTTTTAAACCATTATATAAAAAAATACTAATATAATTTTTTCATATTTTAAAAATAATTAGTTTAAATGATATTAACAAAAATATACAAAAGTTTACCTATTCCACTTACCTCAGAAACTATAAGACATAAAATTTGGAAAAAAAATTAGAGATTTAGAGCCTTACCTGAATGTTACCGTAAAAATAAGTCCTTAACAATAATTTTGGGAGACAAATAACAAAATTAAAGGGATAAGAACATAAGAGAGTATGTGTGTATTTTTTATGTGTGTATATACAAGTATATGTTATTACTGATATAACGTAATTACTTAAACTAGCTGTCGCCCAGTGGTCGAAATTCGACCAATTGTGTGAATATCTCTGGCAGGTTATGTAACATGAAAATTTTATCGTGACATTCTATCCTAGGACTTTAGGGAGAACAGCAATTACACAGAACGGATCCAGATTCGGAACCTCTGTGTGATAGTTTCCTCGAAAATCCTAGATGTCGGTCTTACATCTCGCTTCTACAAATAAGTAACGAAATTCAAGTTTTTTTCAGATAGAATTCATAGAACTTTATTTGTGTTCAAATTCGTAATTCTTAATTTAATATGACAACAATTCAACCGCTAATGGGCTACCCTACATACTTATTTTTTCTAACCCCCCTGTATAGCTATAATTGCACTCAATTCTCTAACATTTATTAAAATCATCATTATAATAATTCCATCTCATTATATATTTCCACGACCCTGTATATGCAACTGCTCATGGACCATGCATATTTTTTAACATTTTGAACTACCGGGTAAACCATTCTGTATATGCCACCACCTATGACCCACCATATTTACTCTTTTTGTTTATGAAATTTTTAATTATCTTCTGTAACTATAATTCTACTCTGACCTATATTTCAATCATTATATATATATGGAACTCTTCGTGGTCTACTCTATAAACTATTTCCTTTTCTAACATTTTTATCACCATCCTGTATATCTATAATTCCTCTCACCCTATATTTCATCTTAACTATATATACCACTGCTTATGTATATGCATCTATGTATAACATTTTTTGCACCACCCTGTATAATTGTAATTCTACTGCACCTTCTATTCCAAGAACCCTGTAAATTCAACCGCTAATGGGCTTCCCTATATAATTATTTTATTAGTTATAATTGCACTCTTCTCTATATTTTAAACACTCTATATATGCAACTGCTTATGTGCCACCCACGAAAAAAATGATTTCTAACATATCTGGAATCGCCCTGTATAATTATAATATACAACGATTACTTTACCCACTAAACAATAACAACACTTGCATGCCACTTCCAGAAGTACATGCTCTAAGTATATAACAGCATTGGTCTGTCTATATATAATTACTCAATGTTTTCAGTCCAGCGGCGGCACATTCAGTTGTTTGGCATTGACATTATTGACGTAAATAATGAATTTTTATTATATTTTATTTAATGAATGAACCAATATTATAAATTAAGATTAGCATTCTGCACTGAAGGTCGTCAGTAGCTACTAAACAAAACAAAAATGAAGAAAATCGGTTGAGAGACAGAGGAGAAAATGGTACCTAATCGTTTTGTCTTTGCCTATTTATATATAGATATAGTAAGTAGCAAGTAGGATCATTGGGCCATATTTGCCTGAGTAGGATAGTATCATTTGTCTAATATAACCTTTTGGTGCTCATTAGAAATAAATCTTTTAGCATGTAAGTCAATTTTGTATTAGTTTTTAATTTTTTTTTGTATTCTCCTAGCTCCTGTTTACAGAGAGTTCATCTCTCTCTTACAGTATACATTACATAGTATTATTGCTTAAGTGATTTTCTATGTATTGTGTAAGAACTACTAAATAAATAAATAAATACAAAATTAAAATTGTTTCTAACGTATCATGTAAAATGATTTTAAAATAAATTATTTAAAAGTTATTAGCAAAAAATATATAAAAATTACCCATTCTGCTCTTTATTTCCGATACCATAAGACCTAATGTTTTAACAAATATTAGGCGTATATAGCCTCACTTGAACTTTACACGAAAAATAAAGAAAAAAACTTATTTAAACGCATCATGCAATATATCAAATGAAAGGTCTCATTATATACAGACATTTTTTTTAAAAATCTTTAAAATAAATTTCTCGTTTATTCTCGAAACTATACGACTTGAAGTTTATACGAGAAATAAATAGAAACTCCTAATATTAATTTAGGGGGGGGGGGCAAATTATAGAATTAAATGAAAAACAATAAATTATTTTTTAAGGTATCATGTAATATATCAAATGACAGGGCTCCTTATGAGAAATACTAATATATTTTTCATATTTTTAAAATCATTTGTTTAAAAGATATTAAGAAAAATGTAAAACATCGACCATTATTCCCCCTTTATCTCGGAAATTACACACCTTAAGATTTGGAAAATCAAATAGAAATATAGAGGTTCACTTGAACTTTACAGGAAAAATAAAGAGAAAACCCTGATATAAAGCTGGGGTTCAAATTACAGAATTAAGTGAAAAATTAAAACCAATTTTTTTTCAAGCGCATCATGCAAGATATCAAAAGTGGAATGAGGAATACATGTGTATTTTTTCGTATTGCAAAAATAATTTGTCAAAATTCGACCCATCTAGAAAGGTAAAACACAAATTCTAACAGTAATTTATGAACCTAAATAGAAAATATTTTTTTATTTTAAAGTATACCCGTAACGTAATGTATGAAATAAAAAAAGTATATTTTTGTATTTTTGAAATAATTTGTTTAAAACATTTAATAATTTATTATTTAAAATTTGACCCATTTTCTCCTTTATCTTCCAAACTACTGAGCAAAAAATTCGAACAAATGATTATATAGTGCTTCACTGAAACTTTATTGGTTAAATATAGTGAAAATCCTGATCTTAATCTTGTTGGCCACATAGAAAATTAAATAAAAATTTATATAAAAATCAAGCCTCAGAGTTACATAGTAGCTTTGGAAAATGCCAGATAAGATTTAGCCGCGTAGTTGATAACTGATCCATGCCTAGGCATAGTCACATCTACCGTCTTCAGGTCAGTTTGCATAATTCTCGTAAGCAGAAAGATACGAGAATTATGGCCAACAAATTGACCAAAATTAGCCAATACCATATATACCAAGAGTCAAAATACTAAATTAAGTAAATATAACCATGTTTTATAAGGTCTCTTTGAGGTAGAATATTTGTTAAATTCCCGAACTTAGAACTGCGAGGTAAATAGGATTTTTCAAAAACGAGTCAACATACAGCATCCACCAAGTTTTGGAAAACCTGAGTTATAAATTAAACATTTGCAAAATTATAACAAAAACCAAATAAGCAAGCTTTTATTTTTTATTTGTTATTATGAGATTAAATTTGGAACTATCAATATTATATAATTTTATCGTATAAAAATACGTTCTCTATAACCCATAATTTTACCAATGTTATAGATTATTCCACCTTTTGTTCATATAAATCAAACAAATTGTCAGACTGCAATTTTGTGAATTATATATACACTTATTATGCCAGCCTCGTAGTTGGTTGTAGTTTCCTTGTGGGCATTACCTCTTCTTCGAATACTTTTCCATAAGTGAATTACTGTCTTCTTTATCGTTTGTGAAGGCGGCCTAGCATCCCGTTTTGCACCAGCGGTCTCCACCTTATTAATATGCCACTCCAGTAACTTTGGTTTCGAGCACATATCCGATCCAATTCCATTTTAGTTTTGCTATTCTTTTTACATCATAAACTTGGGATTTTTTTTCGTATTCAGCTATTTTTTATACGGTCATGTTAGGTGAGTATTTATTTTGGGTCCATTTTTCTCTTTTCTGTAAAATTATGGAATACTGATTTCATGAATCATGAATTTTGTGGTCAGTGTATTATTATAGTTCTTTTATACTATATGTTAAAAGAATGGAGCAAATTCATATCGTGTATATGTAAAGAATAAAACAGACGTTTAAATAAATAAAATATAACCAACAAATATTAGTTTGCCCGGAATTCAAGAAATCTATGTTGTAAATAAAAACAGAAAACTGCAAAACTATATTTTTACAACATTCCGTGATTTCAAAAACAATCTTTACGTTTTATTATCATGCGATAAAAATTCACATGACACAATTTCTCCCATACTTGTATGGGGCTTTTTTAAGATGAAAAATACAAATGTTGCTTACATTGCGTTGACTACATTTCGTTTAGTCTTTTTCTCACAGTAGTGAAACTTCACTTGTGATTATTTTGAATACTCCTTATTCATTTCCATAAAGCACAAATTGTAAATGCTACACATTAAGGATTGCTTATAAAACCTTTTTTTTTGAACTAGCGACGGTAACTGTCAAATGTTTTGAAAATTAGTTTGAGTCTTATGGTTGGATTTTGAACAAGTTGGGAAATTTTATGGTGTTGTTGCCGAATGTGGGCGAAAATGCCGTATTTCTATGGGCCGAAAAGAAGCGCCGTCCTCTCTGTATGTGAAAAAAATGCGTGAAACTGATTTGCTCATTGACAAACCAACACGTCAACGTGCTCCTACTGTGCGTACACGGGGGAATATTGATGCTGTAGCACAAAGTGTGACCGATACTCCGAACACATCAACTCGCCATCGATCGCAAGAATTGCACATTTCGCGCATTTTTTTGAGGAGAATTTTGCATAAAGACCTTGGAATGACACCGTATAAAGTTCATTTGGCACAGGAGTTGAAGCCAACAGACTCTCCAATGCGCTATCGCTTCGCACAATGGGCCAATGAGCACTTGAACGAAGACCCGGAATTTTACCGAAAAATCATCTTTTCGGACGAAGCTCATTTCCACCTCGGTGGATATGTTAACAAGCAAAATTGCCCAATTTGGGGAACTGAAAATCCACATGTGGTCGTTGACAAGCCAATGCACTCCCAAAGAGTAATTTTGGTCTGGCGGCATCATCGGCCCATTTTTCTTTGAAAATGAGGAAGACGCAGCTGTTACTGTGAATGGCGAACGCTACCGCGTCATGTTAACGATTTTTTTTTCACGGAAATTGATGAATTGGACATGGACGGCATCTGGTTTCAACAAGATGGTGCCACGTGCCACACATCGCGCCCATCAATTGAGTTATGCCACACTCGATTTGAAAATCGTTTAACTAGCCGTTTTGGACATGTGAATTGGCCATCAAGAAGCTGCGATTTGACACCGCTGGACTATTATTTGTGGGGCGCTGTTAAAGACAAATGTTATGCCGATAATCCACAAACAATTGACGCGCTCAAAAACAATATTCGTGCTTGCATCGCCGAAATACAGCCGCATACAAATGTATTGAAAAATTGGACCGGCCGAATTAGCTACTATGAGGCCAGCCGTGGAAGCCATTTTAATGAAATTGTTTTTCATAAATAACCGGAAGGATTGTAAAAAACAAACTGAAAAATATTTACTAGTTTTTTTTATAGCATTTTCAAAAAAAATGTTAGATGGCCCACCCGTTATATACATATATTACTTCTTTAATAATAGTTGCCTTACAAACATTTATTTTTATATTATTTGCAGGTAAACAGAAATGCAGAGAAAACTGGTCTTCTATTGAATACGAACGAGCCTATAGCATATTCCTCGACGTTGTCCTTCTTGTAATCCCGCTGATAGTTTTGACAATGGCCTATTTCATGATCGCCAAAACTTTGTACAGAGGCATTAGAGTAGAGAAATCTCAAAAGGACAATAATGGTAAGAATCTTCTTTCTGATTGGTTCATATCTCAAATCACTTCTAAGGTGTTGCATGTAATCATTATAATGCCAATAAATTTTTTATTTGAAAATCATAAATGGCTTCAAAAGTTGCCTATGTGTGCACATCAAGTAACTTAAAATGTAACTAGGTATTGTTAAAAAGCTTTATTTTTGAAGCCGCCTATTCAAAAATCTTCCAAACTACGATTAATTAATTAACTACCTTAATTTAATTAATTACGCTACGCCACTGATGGTGACATATCTGAAAGGACATTCAATACAAAAACCAACCTCTCGAGCAACAGTGGATGGCATAAAAGTGTTTTTCGATTTTTTTTTTTTAAAGAAAGAGAAATCAAGTTAGTTACGAGTTAAAGTAAAAATAGCCTTAAGTGATGAGAAGTGATTGTAGTTATATTCATACGTCTTAAATAAATATGATTTTAGTAGCGATATCTAAGAGTTTCAGGGAAACGAGACCCACTAGAGGCTTTCGGATCGGATGTAAATGGTAGACTGTTATTGGATTTTTGATTGGTTACTCGGGTTTTTACAAAACACAGACTTTAGTCGTTCCCCCATCTGTGCAGACTTCAGTTAAGGTCGGCAAAAGTCCGTGCGAAATTTAGTTTCAGACTTACCAGTTTGAGCACGAGAAGTCTCGTTATGTCTCAAATTAATATCACTAGGAATATTATTGTAGTCATTTCATTGCTTGCAACCCTAGTTCCTTGGCTATATCATTGCGAAGGTTAAACTAACAAACACATCTACCGATTTACCTACATTATTCCAACTCTATTAGTGCCGACAATTATTTTTTAAACTGCCAACTTGCACAGACTTAAAATAATAGAAGAAGAAGAAACATATAGGCACTGGTGGTAAATGCGCGGCATCTCGTTGATGAATAGAAGTGTTCCTTTGAAATTCGGTTGGAAAGTTTCAAATATATGTAAAGCAAAGCCTTTTTCATCAGATTTCATTTTATTGGATATATTTGACAGGCGCAGCGCAGTTGATTTTATTTTTCACAAACGCATAAGTGGTTATTTTATAATCACCCGCGCTTAGACATAGGGTTGTTATTAGTTTTGTACATAGTGACCAGTTTCTAATATTTCCAACGGTTTGTAAAATTGTGCACCATTCAGCGATCTCGGCAGTTCGCTGTGCCAACATTCTATTTATTTGCGTACAACTTTTCAAACAGTTGGAATCTTTGGCAACTGGTTCCAAGAAGTATCTAGTGCCAAAGAAGAAATGTGGAAAAAGTTTATAGGAAAGGACATATAACATTTCCAACATTTTTTTTCCTTACAGTTACAGAAATAGTCCAAACTAATTGAATGGAGTTTCTAGCAGAAATTGAAGAAAATGGTGGTGTGTACAGTATAAAAAAATACTGAAAAAGTAGTGGAATCACTATTTATAGCCTCCTCAGAAATGGATCTAATTTATAATAACTCTCAGAGCCCATTTACATAAATAAAGGTTTCTTTAGGGTATGATATTGGAAATTATAACCTTCTATAGAATTTTGTTATTACCCTAGTATAACTAACAAATCGGAACTGCAGCTGTAGCATTTATTGCCCAAACACCAGATTCGACATTCATATATTGTATGAACGAATTTTAAAAAATATGTATGACCAATCCGTCTGTTATTACCTGACAAAGATTTTGCCGAAAAGAAGCAATAAAAGAAATTCTTTCCAGTGAAAAGATTTTACTTCGCAAATTTCATGTTATTAAACATATGAAAAGGTTAGTTTTTGCTGCCTATAATTGCCAAATTGATAAGAAGCATAAAATATTAGATAAATTCAAGAAATACTTATATTCACAATCATACGAAGAATATGAAGAACAGAAAAGATAATTTTTGGAAATTGGTAAATCTAGAGAAAGCTTTTATAGGAAGAAACAAGTATCACTTAATCAATTCCTTAAAAATTAGGATAGTTGTAAAGGGGTCGTTCATAAAGTACGTTCGCATACAAGGGAGGTGGGGGGCCCTCAGTGAGTGTGACGGAAAGTGAGAAAGGGGGGATGGGAGGTCTAAGGAAAACCTACGCAATGATCTCTAGACTGTTTTTGTTTTATTTTTTGTTATGATAGAAAGTCTTACGTTTAATCTTAGTAAATATATAAATACTTTCACGTTTATATTTTAATCACAACGGCTTATTATTTGGTATATTTAATTATGTTTTTCTTTCAAAAGCGACTTATAAGTCCGTCACAATCGATTACTCTGTACATCCAATATCTTAGAAAAAAAACTTTCCACGGATTTTGCCCTCTCTATTCAATAACAAATGAAAGCAAGACTGCAGACGGCGGATGATAAAGTAAAATTACATATATATAGTGTTATTATAGATACATAATTTCTCGTAAACAATAGAACCTGGTTAACTCGAATTCCAATGGAAATGCTGAAAATTTCGAATAAATAAGTTAGACTAGCAAGTTTTTCTAGATATACAAAGGTTTCTACTACTACAATTTAATGTTACAAAAGCATATATATTGATATCAATGCGGCTGTTAGAGATATCAGAATTAGCAGTAGTATTTCTTGAAAGAATCAATTTTTTGAAAAAATCAACAAGAAACAAATGATCATTACTTTAATTTGTTAATCATTTATGGAGAACCTTTCTTCCGCGATATCAGAATAGACCAAAATATACTCATAACACCATCACGCAGATCATTCCCAAGTGTAAAACACAGGCAGTTTGTTAAAAAGCAAAAAAAAGTCTCTCGTAGACAATGGATGAATGCACCACAAGTAAACCGCACAGATTGAATACTATCGTTACTAAATCCTTACCGCGGCATGACAAATGCTTTCGATATAATTATGCTTTACATTCAAATTCTTAGCAAATATTTTTTTGTGGACACTTCAGCATTTGTTTTTTGTCGATTCTGACAAAAAAAGGCTAATGATAATTCAGATATCTCTAATAACCACACGGAAATTGTAGTTTTTCCAAGTTCACAGAAAAAACGATTGAATTTGGTATGTGGTTGTAACCTTAACTCACCCTTCCCCTATTTTTAGCGTTTCAAGTTTTACTCAGGCAAATTCTGGATATTTTTGATCTGGGCATCTTCGTTTCCAAAAAAATATCTTTTTTGTTGAGGTCTGTCAAAATTTTCAAAAAACAATGAGTCATTTTCAACTGGAGCCCTTCAGACATATGATGTTTTCAATAAAGTCGTATTAAAAGTCATTGCAGATTTTAAAAATGCTGTAAAAAACATGGTGTTCTATTTAAAAAAAAAACAAGTTGGGGTCCACTTCCGTCCACTGAAACTCCCAGTAGTTTCGACTTAGCTAATCGTGGTACACCTTACTTGCATGCGCAGTACCTACTGTTCCCACGTAGGTAAGGCAGACTACCAGTACTCACTCATCTATCCTATCTATACCTCTATGTAAAATATTTATCAAACACTTCATGAAAAATGTGTGACTGGCTCTCCAACTATATTTTAAATTTCTTTACCTACATTTGACTGAATAAATGATACTTCATAGATTATTGATTACTTATTGAACAACATTCTAAATGAACGTTAAAACATAAAACTAAAATTATTTATAATAGTGCAGTTATAAAAAATGTGATGTTGTGATTAGCAAACCGGTGAATTAAATTTATTTTTAATTAAAAATTACAACAAACATTTTAGGTGTATTTTGGTGGAGGTGCAAGGAATACATTTAACCCCTAAGGAGGTGTCTTACGCCGGACAGTCATTTAGGAACTCCAAACCCGCTAGTGTCAGATATTGTTGCTAATTTGTTACACTATAATTAAAGCTTACATTGAACTACAGAGGCTACAGTTGCAACATTTTTGAGCTACCAGTTCTTACATTTCTATATAATCATGAAAATGTTGAAAGTGAAGTAAAATGAAAAAAAAGTAGTCACCTCTGTTTTGCCTACCCATGTGAAGAGAACTTAGACTACTCTGTTCGAGGTGTCATTCCGTTGTACGCAAGACAATATATATTATATAAATATACATTGTTTCTGGTCAGGGAACCTTCATCAGTTGCACTTCCCACAATTGAATGTCCTCTCGAACACTTCTTTATGTATTTGAAACATTTCGTTAAATTTGAAGACGCGAGATCTAAGACCGACATTTAGGATTTTGGAGAGAATCAACACACAATATATTTTATATATAATATATATTGTCTTGCGTACAAAGGAATGACACCTCGAAGAGAGTATTCAATATCTCTGACAGGTGAAGTAACCTGAAAAATTTTATCGTGACATTCTGTCCTAGGAGTTAAGGGAGAACAGCAATTACACGGAACGGCTCCAGATTCGGAACCTCTGTGTGCTGATTCACTCGAAAATCCTAGATGACGGTCTTACATCTCGCGTCTTCAGAACTTAGACTAGTTGATGAAGTTTCAAATTTTGAGTAGGAATTTTTTTGTAACTTAACCACAGCCAATCACAACAACGTCTGGCCATGTACAGCTAGTGTCTTATAATGCACAAAAATATTAAGACGTATTTTCCTTGAATTGAAGAATTATGAAACAGTTTTTTATTAAGAATTATACGCATATAAACATGCACTCTAAAAAATGACCTAATTATTAATAATCAGTAACACGACAGTCTCAATATCTTTAAAGTGATTATTAAAGGATATTAATGAAAAACTGAAAAAGTTAATGAAACAGATGCTCTCATTAGCGTAATTTTTAATATTCATTCAAGAAACTCATCACGATAGAATCTAAATTTAATTAGTGCTTTTGTTGATGTTCGTCTACTTTTAAGTTTCTGATTGTACTATTGTATATTTTTATAAGTATTTTTTTGACGAATATACTTGTAAGCTGCTTAAATGTAGATCAATTTCAGAATACATATATATAATATTCGTTTGGACTGTCTCGTTTTAAAGGTAGAACTCATCAAAAATAAATTGTTCCATTTCAGTTTAATCAACACGAGCTTTATGACTGTGATTCCAAGCAACTGAGCCATAATTTACAATTGAGCGAGTATACGAAAAACAAAAGTGTAGGTGTAGGAGGGTATCACCAGACAGGTGACTCTACAAATAAATTGTATAGAAGATGGAATAAATATTATTAATTAGTTTTTTCACTATATAATTTTTACACAAATATTTTATCTACCAACAATTTTATATTTTTTAAAATGACAATTCCGTATTATAAGCAATTGATAAGTTGAGTTTATACCTACCACTAAGTTAGCGGTAGGTATAAATTAGAGAAAATTGTAATTTCGATTTAGTTTGGTTTACTCCGTGATGATGACAACTTAGAGTTGTTGAAACGGCGTTGAGTGTTTGAAATAAAGGTTTGGTGTTAGGGTGCACAACTGTGTTTTTAAATTCTGTATATCAACAATTCTGATCAGACCCCGTTGTGAATGGCAAAACAAAAACTTTATGAAAATGCTAAACATGTAAAATATAAAACTAATATATATGTCAGGGCTAAGGGACGGAACTATGAGAATTTACTTTTGATAGTAAGCATAGTATCACAGAACATATAACAATAAGTTTGTTTCAAATTGGACTAATTTTAAATTGTTATTTCCAGAAATTTTTGTGATACTCCTAGGTGTGATTTTGATATAAAAATATAACACATATTTTCCTCGAAGTTTCCTTGGACTTCCAACGTCTTGAAGTGGTTGAGCACACAACGTTTCAACAGCTGTGTATCTGCTATCATTATCAGGTGAATGATCGGAAATTCAGATTATCCCTCATATTTATATTTTACCCTCAACCGGTCATGTGTCGCCCCGTCATAGTCATTGGGTCTTATCTCGTACCTTGGTTGCCGGTGATGCGTAGCGGCAGAGGTCGAAGAAGAGCTCGGCAAATATTTTTGATTTGGACGCTGGGCTCGCTAATTACATTTTCGTTCGAGATTATATATGCTGTCTCTATGAATTTTCTTTTGTACCATTGCTATTCCTAGTAAATTGCTCTGGTGTCCAGCGGTCGCTTTGTCTCTCCAATGTAAAGATTGCCACATCCACATGATATGCTGCATATAGAGTTATCTGGTATTGCTGGTGGGTCGGGCCTCGTGCTTGTTATCATGCTCCTCAAGGTGTTGTTTTTGAAGATCATTCTGATTCCATAGCTGTGTGCAATTCTTCGAAGTTTCACCGACAAGCCTTTAGTATAAGGTAATACGAGTAGTAGAGTTGCTGCCATGGTGTCCTCTTACTGCCTAGGTGGTTTGTCCAGCTCTTCAATCGCCTTGGTAATTATCGTTTCCGGATATCCATTCGCCAAAAGGTCTTTACTGAGTTTCACTTGTTCTTCTTTGATGGCTTCTGGTGTGCTGCAGATATTTTTGCCTCTATGGATTAGTTTTTTGATGATGCCAGTTTTCGTTGCTGATGGGTGGTTGGAATTGTAGTCAAGGTATAATCATGTATGCGTAGCCTTCCTGTAGACTTGTTTGGATCCTGGTTCTAGTCCTTTAACACTTTACATCTAGGAATGGTAGGCACCCACTCTCTTCCATCTCCATGGTGAATCTAATGGATGGTTGGGATTGGTTCCATTCCGTCTAGATGTTGGCGACGGTTGGTGATAACGGGGAACCCATAGGCAATCCATCTTCTTGCATGATGAACCGGTCCTTGGGTCAGAACATCGCTTAGTAAATTTCGACGTTAAAAACCCTGTGACGAACGTACCACTAGACGAATCTCTCAACATAGTAAGAAAGAAACTTACTGAGAACGAAACCCTGATGGAAAGGATGGAGCTGCCAAATTATGGACTTACTTGAATGTTGCCTCAAGAACTGCTACTTTCAGGAGAACGAAAATGTAATTAGCGAGACCAGCGTCCAAATCAAAAATATTTGGCGAGCTCTTCTTCGACCTCTGCCGCTACGCATCACCGGCAACCAACTGCCAGGTACGACAACGCTGATTGGACCCGGGTAACACCCCATGACCATGACGAGCGACGCATGAGCGGTTGACGGTAAAATATAAATACGAGGGATAATCTGAATTCTCTATCATTCACCTGATGACGATAGCAGATACACAGCTATTGAAACGTTGTGAGATCAACCACTTCAAGACGATGGAAGTCCAAGGAAACTTCACGGAACGTGTTACATTATCTACCAACTTCAGACTAGCAATGCCACAAATGTGATCAAAGAATTAAGAAATTTTAGTGATGTCATGAAAGTCATGAGGGAAAACTTAGAAAAAAGGTGTGTAAACTATTCCGATATATAGTTACTCCAAAAGATATGACCATTAGTAATTTCTTCATTAATTATATGCAACCAGGGACGACTGAGTACTACAGGAAGACTGTAATATAACTTAAGTTAAATAGAAATATTTATAACCAAGGTCCCAGGAATTCTCACAAATTCTGAATTACCTAATCGTCGTTTCTTTATGCAATTTATTCGTTAACGAGAGAAATAGAGGTTTCTCTAATATAAACTATTATATTAGCAAGATATTCCGGTTCCCTGTTACACTGGAAGTTTCTTTAATAGTTTAATCTGGTTTGGAGCTTTTAGCATATATACTTTTTGTTGTTAAAAGAGAGTAGATTTAATGTTTTCTATGAACTTGGGAATCAATAACCCGTTAGTATCGAAAATACCTATAGAATTTTGATTATCTTGTGGTTTTTCTTAATTTTGCTTGGAGTCTGATTTATATTTGTTTATTATTATGTTTTCTTTGAAAATAACACCACAATCGAAATAAAAAGCTGTATATTGAAAGAAAAACCAAACGTTTCAAAGTTAATTCTGACTTCGTTGTCAATGGCTTTAAAATATGTATTCAAAATGTAAATTTTAAATTGAAAGTTTGATTTGTGACATTTCAGTTGACATAAGAAAAATTTGTTTGTTTCTAGATATACAGTTATACAAAAAATTCAAAAGATCATGTATTAGAGTTAAACAGCTTTCAAGTTGGAAAAACTTGAAAGAGTTGTCTTTAGAATTTATAAGTGGCGTTCCTGGGTACGACTTTGTTATAAGATGGCGCATTCGCCAAAAATGCGATCAAAGAATTCTGTTGTTTCATTGATACCATTAACGTCATAAGGGAAAAAGAAAAATCTTATGAACTATCCCGATACTGGGTTTTTCAAAAGGAGATGACCATTAATAATTTCTTCCATAATTGTCGGTAACCAGATACGATTGAATTCTACAGAAGTAGAAGCGATACACTCGTCTTCATTCAAAAGAATTAAGGCAGACTCTTTTATTTTTCGTTTTGTGTTATGTTGTTCTTTAAAACGAGTGGGCAACAGATTTAATGTTAAAACAAAATTCCAAACAAGAAATACACTGAAATCACTAATAACGAAAACAAAACCAACCAACAAAACACAGAACTCAAAAAACTGCATGTACAAGATTTCTTGCGAATGCAATAAATTTTATATTGGGGAAATATCGAGACCATTAAACGTACGAATAAATGAACACAAGAATTACATAAAGAATGGACAATTTGAAAATCGAAAATTTGTAAACATGCATGGGACCTAGGCCATAAAATACAATTTGATAATTCAACTGTACTTCACAAAGAACATCATAACACAAAACGAAAAATAAAAGAGTCTGCCTTAATTTTTTGAATGAAGACGATTGTATCGCTTCTACTTCTATAGAATTCAATCGTATCTGGTTACCGACCATTAAGGAAGAATTATAAATGGTCATCTCCTTTTGAACAACCAAGTATCGGGATAGTTCATAAAGTTTTTCCTTATGACGTTAATGGGATCACCAAAACAACAGAATTCTTTGATCGCATTTTTGGCGAATGCGCCATCTTATAACAAAGTTGTACCTAGGAACGCCACTTATAAATTCTAAATACAACTCTTTCAAATTCTTCCAACAATATTACATGATTCTTAAAATTTTTGTGCTACCTGTATATCTAATAACAACAAATTTTCCTTATTTCAACTTAAATGTCACAAATCAAACTTCCAATTTGCAATTTACATTTTCAATACATATTTTAAAGCCACTGACAACGAAGTCAGACTCAACTTTGAGACCTTTGATTTTTCTCTCAATATACAGCTTTTTATTTCTTTTTTGGTGATATTTTCCAAGAAAACATAAAAATAATCAATAATATGCCACACATAACATTTAGAAGACTATATGTTAATATGTAAACCATCTTCTTCTCCTACTTAATGGTAGTACAACCAATCAACATTTGTGAAATCTGGTAGCAACTATCAAAGGGTGGACAAATACCCTAGCAGATTCTTTAATCCCAGATATGTGTAGATCTACCTCTCAATTTAAAGCTTAATTCTTATTTTCAAGACCATAAAGGAACGAAATGAGTTCGACTGTAATCTCTAAGTGTGGATACGGGTATGAATTGGGAAGTCAAGCAAGGGTTATACCATCATTTTACTGTTCGGCTATATCCAAAACTGAACTGACCCACCTTATACTGAATGGAAGTTAATTATTTAAAATGTTATTATATGCTATTTTACCTGCTCATTACTCTTGACTATATTATGTAATGTCTTCGATACACATTACATAGAGAATAATATTCAAAAAAATGTATGAATTAGATGTTGCGGTTTTAGTTCAATGCTGGTTCAATGCAAGTATATAATTGACGAAGGACCTTTAGCGGAACAATCAATAAACACGTAAAGTAATTCACCAAATAAAAGTTAATCAGTGACCTTTTACGTCAAAGCTCTGCAAAGGGTGTTTTCTTGGTTCTTCTTTCTTCAGAGGCTAGCCCCGTGAACAGGAACAGTTTCTTAGAGCTTCATCTGGACAACACGTTACAGAAAAAATAGCGACGTAGTGTTCATTGATTGAGCATACAAAAAATGCGGGTTTAACAACAAATGATGCTCTTTTGTAAACACAAAAAAAAACAAAATGAAAGCGGTTTAGCGGTCGTTACAAACGGAGCTACTAACTCGCGACTCGTAATGCAAAAAAACAACAATAAGCGGCGTCTCTTCAGACGGAATCAAAAAATGTCCGAACAGTTCGGAGCACAAACACGAAAACTTCCCAAGTGTCCTAATAGCTCGGGATGCGAACCACGAGCGATGAAGATGGATAGCAAGACCAATATAACATTTCCCGAAGACAAATTTGGCAACCATGCATTGATCATCACCCGCAGCCATAGGATCAGAATGGGGTAAAACAACGATTTTGTTGAAAGAATAAAATTCAAAAACAGAAAACTTAAGGAAGCTAGCTGTATAATAGCAAACAAGGCGAAAATCGGGTCACCTTAAATTGACCTGGATTTGGGATAGAGAAATGGGTTGGTAGAAGAGCAACAAAAGAGTTCCGTCAACATCAAGTTTTTGACAAACAAGAACATTTGTATTGAAGTAAAAATTTAAGAATAAACCTCCATCTAGAACACACAGCGATTGACAACAAGTTCAGAGTTGAAATTGAAACATCTCCAAACACAGATAAATATCACATAATACCCAAAACACTATTTATACACACGAGTACTGCTGGTTAATCACATTGGAACCATCTCCTTCTCTCAGGATTTCTCTGAGCAAGAATTTCTATAGAATTACTACATTTTGTTCTCCATTTACAATTTGCAGAAAAATCTTTAACGTCAACTTTATTTTCAACTAATAGAGGGTTGACATTATTTTAAAAAATCACCGACTTCACTGCTATTCAGCAAATTGTGTACGTAGACAAAATTTCCTTGAGAGATGAACATACATTAAAAAAATACTCGGCCACTTAGGCTTTTTTTCTTAAAAGGAATAATAAAGTAGTTATATAATAATGGACTAAACGAAGCATTAAGCACAATATTGTTTATGTTAACCACTATATGATCTGTTCTAACGTCCTATCAAAATCTGCGAAATTGCACTCTCATGAGGGATGAAATGAAAACGAAATTAGAATATAGAGAATGCCAGATCACGTATATTTTTGTACTGCGCTTTTGCTGATAATTTATGTAATTTATTTGAGTTATGTAGCTAAAGAATAACCGTCTCTTTTAAAAATGGAATCTGTCGCGGTAATACTCGTACACTTTAATTTATTAAACGCCACTTACCATTATGAAACAAATGATGGTAGTTATATAGGTTTATTATAATTTTATACCCTCAAGCTATTTTAAGTAAATTAGTATACATTGTGTTCAAAAAGTCCCAGTACGGGGAGATAACTTGAAAACTAGGTGAAGGGTAAATATATTTTAGAGAAATGTTTTAGGAATTAAATACTGGACATAGTAATAGTTTTGATGTGGAGTCCACAGCGTTAAGTCCATTTTTTAGGGTTCCCTATATACTATATACGGATACCCTTATAATATCACTCCGGATTTTCTCCTAAACTACTAGACGGAAGAGGTTGAAATTTGGTATCAATGTATAGTTTGATGACCCGATCAGGAGTACATATCGTAAATGAAGAAATTTTGATTTTTGGGGGTACCTGATCTCCGAAACTACTGAGCCTAAAATTTTGAAAAAAAAAATAAGAAAATAGATCGTTCGCGAACTTTACTGGAAAAATAAGGAGAAACCATTAATATTATTTTGGGGGCAAATTATAGAATTAAATGAAAAAAATTTTTTTTTTCAAACGCTTCAGTAATATATCAAATGAAAGGTCCCATTCTGAGGAACACAAATAATTTTTTTCAAATTTAAAAAAAATAATTAAAACGATATTAACGAAATATACCAAAATTTACCCATTCCCCCTCCCCCTTATATCCGAAACTATAAAACGTAAAGTTTTGAAAAAAATTAGAGGTATAGGATCTGACCTGAAATTATTGGACAAATAGGATAAACCTCTACTTTTAATTTTGGGGGGCAAATTACAGAATTAAATGTAAATAAAATATGTTTCTAACCCATCATGTTACATATCAAATGAAAGAGCTCATTATGACGAAAACAAATATATTTTTCCATATTTGAAAATAAATTAATTAAAAAATATTAAGAAAAATATAAAAGAAATTACCCTTTCCCCCCCACTCTTATCTCCAAAGCCATAAGTTCGAAATTTTTTTAAAAAAATACAGGTATAGCGCCTCACCTGAACTTTACTGGAGAAATAAGTAGAAACCCTTAAAATTCATTTTGGGGGGCAAATTATAGAATTAAATGGAAAATAATAAATTATAATTGTTTCTAACAGATCAAGTAATATATCAAATCAAATCATTATGACGAATACTATTTATTTTTTTTATTTTTTTTTAATAAATATTTAAATTATATTAAAAAAAATATTAAAAATTACCCTTTCCCCCTTTATTCCCCAAACTATAAGACTTATATTTTTTGTTTACAGGAAAAATACGAAGAAATGCCTAATATTAATATTGGGGGCCAAATTATAGAATTAAACGAAAAATAAAAAATATATATATTTTAACGCATCATGCAATACATCAGATGAAAGGATTTATTATGAGGAATACAAATACATATTATTCATATTTTTAAAATTAATTGTTTACAAGATAAAGATATAAAAAATTCTCTTTTCTCGCTTTATTTCCGAAACCATACTACCTAAAATTTTAAAACTAATTAGGGGTACTGGTGCTCACATGAAATTTATAAGAAAAATTATTAGAAAATCCCCATAGTAATTTTAGGGACAAAATATACAATTAAGTGGAAAATAAAAATTCAATTTTCAAACGCAACATATCAGATAAAAGGCTCATTATGTCAATTACAAATATATCATATTTTTAAATCATTTGCTTAAACGATATTAACAAAGATATTAAACATAGACTTAATTCCCACTTTAGTGACTATTTAAATTTTGAAATATATATTTTATTTGTATTTTTAAAAAATTTGAATAATAGATTTAATAATTTATAATTTAAAACTTGACCTATGTGTGGAAAATGAAAGTGTATATTATTTATAAATTTAAAACGCTCCCTTTAAAAGATATTAGGGCAAATATAAGAAAATGCACTCATTTTCTACTTATCTGAAACTGGAATATTAGAATCTTGAAGGTGGTACGGAACCCTTAGTATTCGAGTCCAACTCGCACTTGACCAAATTATTTACATGTAGCTCCATATTTTTGTCCACGGAAATGGAAAGAGGGGATATGACCTTGAATGCCTTTATCACCGGCAAATCACAAGATCAACGAGTTACGGGAACACTAAGAAAAAATCCAGGCAACTAAAACAACGTTTTTTTTTTAAATTTAAAGCATGTAATAGGAAAGTTTTTCATTAATAATTTGACAATGTTTGAAGGACTGATAAACCATTTATTGCATTTCGAATAATATCTAAATCGATATGTGGTCTCTTACATGTGACGTCGATATACATAGCCCCATAACAGGTAATCCAAAGAGGTAAGTTCTGGAGATATTGCTGGCTATTACATTTGAACTTTTTCTCTTATTCACCATGCAGGGAACACGTCATTGCAATATATTCGTGCAATATGTCCATAGTGAGGAGGCGCATCATCCTCCTTGAATTAAGTATATTCTATAAGGCGCACTTTGTAACACTCAATTGACTTTCTGGTTCGTAGCTGTTGCAGGACGATCTGATCTCAGAAGTCTTTCACACTACATATTAAATTGAAACGATGAGTTGTCTTCTATATCGTAAATTTGCTTCTTTTTCTAAATGTCGATTAAAGAAAACCCGTACAACCTCAATTGATTTCTCATCATACTTGTTCATTCTCGTTTAGTAAAAAACATTTGTGTTTGTAAATTTTTTCTCAACAAACACTTTTTACTATCTTTACAAGATTAAAAACTAATCGACAAAACACTAATGCCACATCCAAACTCTCCAGGCGGCTACACTAGGTAACCCGAGTGCGACATAGTGGACAGTGCGGTTGTGTCCCCTCGTGTGCCTTACCTGGTTCTGTTTTGTGTCGGTTTGTCGGACCGAAGTGAAAGGACGCGAGAGTAGGGCAAGAGAATCAATAGGGCGCTCAATTTAGGCCTAAATCAGGAGAAATGCTTCAAAAATTGATAAGAAGCTGTAACTTGGTAAAATTGCTCAAAATACAACTATAAACGAAATTTCAAAAGTCCTCATCGCTCCAATTTGTGTAAAAAAATTGGCTGAGGTCAAAGGTAAATAAATGAAAAATGTTTTGCGATTTTCAGCAAAACGGTGAGTTTTATCGCAAAAAATTGTAGAACATAAAATTATCTACAAAAAAATATATAAATAATGTCACCGTTTTAAAGATTAACACTTTAAATAGTTGAATAATTTTAAATCTTCAAAATTTGCAGACGTTTCCACACCCCCTATGATGTAGTGTACTTAGCGCGTTTTTTAACGTGTTTTCCACAATAGACCTATACCACGGGCCTGATGTGATTTTTTTTGTTTCGGAATAATTGCAAAATAATACTTATTAATAAGGGTTGGTAAAAATAAAAGCGGTGTAATTACAAAAAAAGTTGCTAGATTTATTCATCTGAATCATAATTTTCGAATATTTCTGCTCCCTCTTCTGCTACTTCCACCGGCAGAGAAGCTGCTGAACACAATATTTTGCAACTGCAAAAAGGGTTGCAACAAAGTTGGACTGTTTTGTTCTCTGACGTGTATTGACGTGTACGAGGAATCACATTGCCCAAGGCGTCCCTAATGTTAATGTTATTTTGCAATAGTTACAACAACTGACAACTGACGAGGATGACGATTATAGGCGTTATATCTCAAGGGCTTGACCATTTACAAAGTGCAGAACCAAAGTGCAAAAAAATGAAACAAGAGAAAAAAGAAAGAAGAAGAAGAAGAAGAGAAGAAGAAGGAGGAGAGGAAGCAGAAAATATAAGGATTCAGAGAGGAAAGCAGAAAATTATGATTCAGTAGAATAAACTGCTTTTCCATTTTGTGAAGACAACTCTTTAATAAATATTATATTTAGTGACCAAAGCCAAAATCACAATGCAATAGTTACGTACATAAGAAGTCGCATAAAACAAACAAAATCCAACAGACACGTGTCCACCTCCTGGGGAAGCACAACGTGGTATATAGGGTGGAGTGGAACTAAATAATGTGTCAAATTATGACGATTATAAAGTTATAGCGTGGAAATGTGTGTAAAATGTTATGATTAAGGATTATAAAGTTATCTAAAAAGGTAACCGAAAGTATATCTCCAACTTGAAAGCTTCCAACTTAGATAAGTACGCTTCTTTCTTTAGAATTTTTCTTTTAATGATTTCCTATGTAGGTGACAATCCCTGTAATATAACTATAAATATATTTTTTTAGTTATGTCACGTAAATTTGTCAAAACGATTCCCTTCAACTTCATAGTTTATTTAGCTTTTGATCTATTGACAGCCTTTTTTATCAATGTTTCGTTTACCAAGAAAACAAGTAAAGCAAACTGGAAGGTGCCCCAATTAAGCTTCGGTGTACAACTATAGCTATGTTGTCATGTTCGTGTGATGCACCAAAAGACGGCCTGCATTTCCGGTACTTATTTATCTACCATGAGAATATCTAGAATTAATTAGTTTTAAGAAACAAATAAATAACAACTCAACGTTCTGATACCCAAAACTTCTTTGTAGTCTTAGTATCTTCTTTTATAAACTAGAATTCAATTTTTGTTTATGACGGTTTGAAATCCCTGATGCACTTTTTCTTGTTGGAGTTTTCTCTCTTATTTTCCTACATATTCTACGGGCTCAAGATTATTACATTTGCGAGTAAGTAATTTTGATAGTATTCCCTTTACACGGAATTGTGTTAATTAATACAATTAGTTACCCTGAAATAATTCGGTTATAAAATATAGTTCTAAGGAATGGAAAAGGACCAAGAGACTGACATTACTAAGGAAAATATATTTTATGGCTGTCCCATTAACAGGAGCATATTTACTTATCCTAAATTAACTATTCGGAAAAGACAGATTTATACTGGAGAAAGGAAAAGGGTAAAACCTTATTTATTACCGAGAAGGTCAAACATTTTAAAGGTTGTGGTGTAGAAGTCTAGACTCTAGACGAAGTAACAATTCCAGTATAGTCTTAGTTTCGTACATATGTGGATTTTTTTATGAAAACGATGTGGAGAAACTGATAATCTAGAAAATGAGCCTTAATAAATATTATCACCAGTTAAAAACAGGAAGAACATGTAAAACGTAGATATTGTCAAAAAATATTTAACTTTACTATCATAAAAACTGGTACATAACATGGGTCCAAATGGTAGCTTATGACTTTAAGGCAATAACTGGGCTCAACATGAATATTGTCGGTTTTCTAGTTTTAATAGCTTGCATCTTAACCAATGTCGTTTGATTGCTATATGCATACCTACCAAAGAAATTTTGAAAGCTCATAAAATGCAGTTCACTTTATATATCGTTTCAATGGCTGACGATTTGTTAAGCACATAACCTTGGGAAAACAAATGCTTTTGACATTGTATTTAACTAGCAACTTTTATTTTACCTAATATCGTTGACAGTTGCTGGCATTACTCCACTGGCTGCTTGTTTACAAGGATACCACACAGGTGATCACCATTGGGGCATCAACTGACATTCAAAATAATATAAGACTCTGTGTTACAGAACGCAGTTATTAAGCCACCTGTCAACCCATGAATAGCTCCCGTCGTTTTACTTAAGAATAATGATGACACCAACTGGTTTTGATAGACTGCAGGACGTTGAGAGACGTAACTAGACGTGAGACCGGAGACTGCATAACTGTTATTTTACATCTTATGCACTTTCCCGAATTGATAATCCTAACAGGGCCCCGTGAATTCTGCATTCTGGACACAAAGGTTAAATATGGTTAAGTTATACTTCATAAAAGTTACGAAGAGAAAACAAAGTTTTCCACCAGCAAAGGATTCTTTTAATTTCGATCTTGCCGTTTGGGTAGTGGCAAGAAATAGTTCAGTAATGCTCCCACTACTTAACGCGGAAGACCTTATTAATGAAACATTTACTAAAAAGGTTAACACGTTAATGGCATTCTGATGGTGGCCATTTGAAGAACATCAGCGAAAAATTATCCAGAAATACGATCGCCAACTTCAAGTTCAATCCCAAGAAAGAACAGGCCAGTCCATAAAGATAAATATGAAATATGAAGTAATCTGGGCTTTGATCATTATTATTACTATAGAAAGGAATTCACCACCATTGACGCACACTTACATGCTGAGGACTAAAAACACAACATTATTCAAGCCCAATTTTAGCGTTTTCAGTGCAAAATGTTTATCCTGGACATCAACGCTAGAAACACCGATTTAGGAGTCTTTGTTTAGCAAATTGAAGAAAGTTAGGAGCAGATGATCGAATACTAAAGTCACAGGTTTTCACATTCATAAAATAAAAAAAAACTACTAGCATGATCATTTTCACAAATTTATCTAACTTCATAAACAGAGCCATCTGAAAATACAAGTGGGACCAGCCAGGTAAATGGAGTATCTCCAACAATAGGATGCTAATATAGAATATCTTTCTGGCCGTTTACACATCAATGCTGATGCTTTAGCAAAAAGGCCCTGTCGAGTAGATTGCAGACAATGTCGGAAGATAGAAAAAGGGGAGGTATTTCCATTCGACATATTCGAGTTGGGATAAATGCAGATTGGATAAAGGAAGGCTCAGGCATCGACAGGAGGAATTAGTCATGCGTGCCTTCTGAAGTCAATGTGGGCCCAATGGGATTCATTTAGAATAGAAAATGAAACTGTGTAGAGAATTTAAGAGAGCACTGATACGTAGAGAATGTAAATCCCAACTGGTAGTTCTAAAGCAAAGAGTACCCGCCGTCTTGATAGTATAGGACTTCATGAGACATTACCGTATTTCATCTGGGAATGAATAAAACTTTGCCAAGATACGGCAGTGATTTATTGTGACATCATCCAGCAGGTAAGAGCCAGACGACTCTGAACAAGGAAAAAATTAATCAGTCAACGTGGTTCTTTCTTTTAAAAGAGTACCTAATGATGTAGCCGGGCTATCCCCAGAATACAGAAGGGTTAACAAATAACCAATCAGGAAGCAATCATGATGGTAACAGATTTCGAGTGCCGCTAGAGTTGCATTCTTATTAGAAACAAAACTTTAACGTCCAACGTATTTCAAAATATCTGTGGGATTTTGGGTATCAAGGAAACGAGAACCACCCCCTTACATGCATCGGACTGCATATTGGAAACATTTAACAGAAACTTGGGATAACACCTATCTAAGATCGATAACAGCCAGCGTGATTGGGATTAGCATAAACGCCCTTTCCTATTTGCTGTTTCGCTTGTTGGAGGGACTTTCTAACGAAGTTAACGATTATCGGAACCAACTTAAGCAAATGAGCTACTACTAATGCAGATATTGGCTACAAGTGACTGGAAGAAGATACGCTACGATCTGAAGCAGGTCTTCATCGGCTGAGTTCCCACAAGGAGCCCAGGACAGAGAGACTCAACGATGTGGTACACCCTATCCTTCGGAATCCGACGGCCAAGATTAAGATCCAGCTAAACCAACTTGTTCTCTATAAAGAAGAGAATAAACCCGTTTGTAGCTAACCGTAATAAAGGGCAGTTTTACTAAGTAAATTTTAGGCCACCACTTAATAAGCCAGGCTCTAACAAACAGCTGTTTTAAGCCCAAACAGTGAACAACGAAGGGCCTTTTAGTGGTTCTACTTTATAATATCAAACACTGGAAGGACTATAATTTTTTTAACGGCCAGATAGGATTAAGAAAGTGGAAAAACTGATTATAGTGATTTCTTCAACTGTGAAATTTAAAGTATACGACTTGTAAACAACTAGGCAAGATAAAAATCCGATATTAAATTAACATTAAATAGTAATGACTAATATAGAGCACGACCATACATATAGTGAAGAGGAATTGATATTCCAACAGAAACGTTTCCTTGTCACTGGATAGGCCCTTTGGCCACCCGATTTATGTCCTTTTTTGTGACCACACGCTACATTGGATGAACGGCAAGGAGGAATCATTAACGTACGTCACGAAGACAGTCTGTCCCATTATATTGTAAATAACATTTTCAACATTTAATTCAACTTTACATCTCATAAAATTTGTATTTATAAAGTTTTTCAATTTGTTTAAAATAGCACCTCATACTCAAATTATGTAAACAGTCTCAATTTACTGAAGATTCCAGAATATATTTTCAAGTAGATTGGTCTATTGCCTTCAGTCATCACTAAATGTTGAAACTAATTTAGTCTGAATATTACACAAAGAATAATAGCTTAAGTAAAATATTTTCATTAATTTGAATTACGCCCTAAGCTAAAAAACTTTTTAATATAGCTCTTAATAGGATGCTATTACCTTTTAACTTCTAAAAATGAATAAAAATTTACAGTCTTCTCTTAATACTAATAACTACAAAGTGTACTTAATAAAACCCGACAATTACTGGAAGAGCTTTGTGAGCAATATTAAGGAGTTTCAAAAATCTTTGTGTTCGCAAGAGCTGCCGCAATCTTTACACTCCCATGAATCAGGATCTTTGAACCTCATAACAATTTCCCCAATATGATCTCAGGGCCATTAAGTTTTCCAGTCTCTAAACTGGAATTGGAAACGGAAAATAAAAAAACGGATAGAATATAATATCCAATCTAGCTGTCTTTACGATCGTGGAATTCTGCGATGATAGCTTTTAAAAACCCTTTAAGTGTCGAATATAAAGGATTATTTCGGATTATTTCGTCTCTGACAAGAAAAATTGCCTTCTTTGTCCCATTCATATCGTATAATAGTCTGTTCCTACAGAAAACGTATGGAGCGAAATCATTAATCGATTGATATTAAATACCACTTGGAAAGGTCTGGAAGGAAATTACTATGTTGTGTAGGAAAACCGACTGGAGTGGGCCGAATAGTAATATAATTTATTACAAATGTTTTTACTGAAATATTGATTTACATAAAAGTCGTCCAAAACAAAAACATAATGATCCAATAATAATAGTTGAAAACTACATATTAAGTTAAGCCATAAGCCATACAGCTATACTTTTAATGATTCTGCTAAAATGAAAACACATACTTTCAAATGGCAAAGTTTAGAAAAAATAACCATACGCCACATTCTTGCTAGACATGCCTCACAAGGAGTACAAACACAATTTTGTGGAGCTGTATAAGTGTATATCCAAAACAAACACATACGATAGATGGTGCTCATGAAACATTTAATCCACTCACCTAGAATGTTCAAATGGCAATGTTTCAAAGTATTAGCCAAGAAAATCTGTGAGTAACCAATAAACTATAATAAATAATTCGAACCTGAACATTGAATAGCCCCTTCTTTAAGTAAACAACAAAACAATGTTGCCAAAATGACAAATTCTTCTAGTAGTCAGAATATAAATAAATCTCAATGTTATTCACAATCTCCTAATCATAATTATAAGTCATCTAACGATTGTAAAGTATAAAATTGATTTCACTAATAAAAGTATCAACATGCATGAATTGGAAACCAAAAAACATATGAATAAAATAAATTGTCTTTTTTCTTAACGCCTTCTACATATAAATGATGATGGATCAACGAAGTCAACTATTGATATCTCAAACAAAATCGGAGGCACTGATGTAAGTGATAAAAATGCTTTCATTGGCGATAGATCATGGATAGTATACTGATACGGAAAAAGAAACCTGATTGCCAATTTATCTGTTTACAATTAAAAAACTACTGGGGTTTCATCTCGTTGAAAAGTCGGTATAGACTCTGACTTGAAAGAAGAGTTTCTAAGAGCTGATATGTGTCCCAAAGGTATCGAGGTTAGTGAATATATTTTTTGAAGAAAGACGTTCAGAAATCACTACCACCGACCTATCCGCATCCAAAAAAGAAGAGAGTAAAAATATAAATTACACAAATGTTTTGATAATTTTAAATTTATGCATTTTAATAAGTAGGGTCTAGCAAGTAAAATTTCTGTGATCGAACAAATTTTTGAAAATAATAAAATTGATGTCTGTTGTTTTTCTGAGCATTGGTTAAGATATCATGAAATTGAACTAGTAAATTTTCGCCACTATTGTTTAGTTAATAAATTCTGTAGAACTCTGTACAATAAAGGGGGTGTTTGTATTTATATAAGAAATAATTTCATATTTAATTGCTAAGCATGTTCACTGTAACTTTTTAATCCAAAAAGTTAGTGAAGTAACTGTATTGCGACCATCAACTTCAGTTTTTCAAATGGAAACATTTGTTTTTTATTTTATTTTTTTAATTCTGCATTGCATTCTAAATATTTTTCATGTACAATGTCCTATAACGAAAATTAAAAGTTATTTAAAAAAAATACATTTCTTTCTAAAGTTAAGAAAACAACGGTAAAAATAAGATGTTTGTTAGTTTGAACCTATTTATTTACGTCTGGTTTTTATGATTGTTGGCGGTATTTTAATCGCATGAATAGAAACCTTGTTTTTAATGCTGGAGTTTTTCACACTTGTTTATTTCCATAGAAACTGTAATATAACTTTACTTCAAATAAGTAGTTGTCAAATGCAGTTGCAAAGTATTGCGCGTTTAACTGAAAAGCAGCGAATAGAAATTTTTACGATGCTAGTTTGCGAGACAATTACAAAACCAAACAAATTCCAGAAGATACACAATTAAATGTTTTGCTCGATTTAGAAGAAAATCCTCACAAATCCACTAGACAAACAATGTTCATTAGGTTCAGGAAGTAGAATTTTGCGAAATAATGATGGATAGATGCAATGCCAACTCGCACTTTTCAAATAAGATAGTTTTTTTCGGACCAGGCAACATTTTGTTTAAATGGTTCAAAATTTTCGATATTGGGCATCAGAAAACCCACATTGGATTATGGAAAGTCATACACAGTTTTCTAAGAAAGTTAACTTATGGGCAGGAATTGTGGGTACTTCAATTGTGGGTCCTTTTTTTATTGAGGGAACACTTAACTCGGCAAAGTATTTAGACCTATTACAAAATGACATAATACACTGTTTAACAGAACTTTACCCGAATGGTGAAAATCACAATATACTGGCAGATTGGGTATGGTTTCAACAGGATGGAGCGCCCCCGCACTATTCGCGAACAGTACGAGATTTTTTTCCCAAATAGATGGATCGTAAGGAGAGATGATATAGAATGGCCAGCTACGTCTCCAAATCTAAGCCCGTTAGATTTTTATCTTTGGGGTTACATGAAATCTAAAGTCTACTTCAATAAACCGGAAAATATCCAGGAATTAAAGAATTGAATTAGGGCCGAAATACCTGCCAAAAATGCCAAAAATGCTAAATGAAGTGTTACGAGAATTTGAAAATCGTCTTAGGTATTGTCAGGAAGTTAATAATCAACAATTTGAACATTTAATTTAATATGTTGATATTTTTTTCCTCAATTTTGAAATAAATGTATTTTTTTAATAAACGTTAATTTTCAGTATAGAACATTGTACATGAAAAATACTTAGAACTCAATGCAGAATTCAAACACAAAATAAGAAACAAATGTTTCCATTTGAAAATATGGAAATAATAAATGAGTTTATCATCAGAAAAACCGCAGTCCAAAAAAAAAAACCGACATATCCCAGCGTTTTTCCAAAAAAACAACTCCTCCATTTTAAATGAATTTGTTCCGGCCCACGCGTCGTCACTGTATAATAAACTCGCCAACCTGGCTACATGACATATTCGTTTCTAGTTTCTTTCCGTGCGTTTCTGTTCTTAGTTTTGGAACCAAGTAATGAAGGTTATTTTCCTGATATCATGGTCAAACCTTATACTAGTATCATATCTTAGGTCTTGTTAAAACAAATTAGTAGCAAACGTATTGAATGTCTGTTTTTTTAGGGTTCCGATATTTCCGATTTCTGCCTCTGTCACATCACAGCAATTTTCTCCTAAACTACTGTACGGAAGAGGTTGAAATTTTGTATCACTGTATAGTTTGGTGACCCGATCAGGAGTACATATGGTAAATAAAGAAATTTTGATTTTAGGGGTACTTCTGGGGGGAAAACTAAAAAAATCGACCGTCCCCCCCCTGATCTCCGAAACTACTGAGCCCAAAATTAAAAAAAAAATAATAAAAAAAATAAGGAGAAACCATTAATATTAATTTAGGGGGGCAAATTATAGAATTAAATAAAAATTTAAAAATAAAAAAAATTTCAAACGCATCATGTAATATATCAAATGAAAGGTCTCATTATGAGGAACAAAAATATATTTTTTTCATATTTAAATAAAATATATATTTAAAAAGATATTAACGAAAATATTCCAAAATTTACACATTCCCCCCCTTATCTCCGAAACTATAAAACGTAAAGTTTTGAAAAAAATTAGAGGTATAGGTTCTGACCTGAAGTCTACTGGAAAAATAAGGAGAAACCTCAATTTTAATTTTGGGGGGCAATTTCGGAATTAAATGGAAAATATAAAATTAAAATTGTTTCTAACCCATTATGTTATATATCAAATGAAAGGGCTCATTACAACGAAAACAAATATATTTTTTTCATATTTTTAAAATAAATTAATTAAAACATATTAACAAAAATATTTAAAAAATTACCCATTCCCCCCCTTATTTCCGAAACTATAAGCTGGAAAATTATGAAGAAAACTGGAGGTATAGCCCCTCACCTGAACTTTACTGGAAAAATAAAGAGAAACCCCTAATATTTAGTTTGGGGGGCAAATTATAGAATTAAATGGAAAATATAAAATTAAAATTGTTTCTAACCCATTATGTTATATATCAAATGAAAGGGCTCATTATGACGAAAACAAATATATTTTTTTCATATTTTTAAAATAAATTAATTAAAAGATATTAACAAAAATATAAAAAATTTTACCCATCTCCCCCCTATCTCCGAAACCATAAACTGGAAAATTTTGAGAAAACAATGGGGGTATAGCCCGTCACCTGAAATTTACTGAAAAAATAAGAAAAAACCCTAATATTCATTTTGGGGGGCAAATTATAGAATTAAATGGAAAATATAAAATTAAAATTGTTTCTAACCCATCATGTTATATATCAAATGAAAAGGCTCATGATGAAGAAAACAAATATATTTTTTTCATATTTTTAAAATAATTAAAGGATATTAACAAAAATATAAAAAAATTTACCCATCCCTCCCTTATCTCCGATACCATAAGCTGAAAAGTTTTGAAAAAAATGGAAGTATACCCCTCACCTGAACTTTACTGGAAAAATAAGGAGAAACCCCTAATATTCATTTTGGGGGGCAAATTATAGAATTAAATGGAAAATAAAAAATTATAATTTATATAATTTCTAAAGGGTAATATATCAAATCACCGGGCTCATTATGACAAATACAAATGTATTTTTTTAATTTTTTTAAAATGAATATTTTAAAATATATTAAAAAATATTTTAAAAAAATTACCCATTCTAACCCTTTTTCCCCAAACTATAAGACCTCAATTTGACCCCCAAATAATAGAATTAAACGGAAAATAAATTATTAGAAAACCCCCATAGTAATTTTAGGGACAGATTATACAATTAAATGGAAAATAAAGTTTAAATTTTCAAACACATCATATCAGATAAAAGGCACTCATTATGTGAATTACAAATATATCATATTTTTAAATCATTTGTTTAAAAGATATTAACAAAAATATTAAACATCGACTTAATTCCCACTTTAGACAATACACTATTTAAATTTTGAAAAAATATATTTATTTGTATTTTTTAATAATTTGAATAACAGATTTAATAATTTATAATTTAAAACTTGACCTATTTTGCCCTTTATCTTCCAATCTACAGAGGCTCAAAACTCAGACAGTAGATTATAAAAGATTTCTCTGAAAGTTTATTAATAAAATAAAACTCTAATGTTAATTTTTGGGGGCTAAATTAGAAAATTAAATACATATGTATTTTTATAAAAATCAAGGGAATCATGAAGCAGATAAAATAAAAAGTCTATGTGGGGAAAATCAAAGTGTATATTTTTTATAAATTTAAAACGCTTCCTTTAAAAGATATAAGGGTAAGTATAAGAAAATATACTCATTCCCTGCTTGTCTGAAACTGGAATATTAGAATCTTGAAGGTGGTACGGAATCCTAAGTGTGTGAGTCCAACAATTATGGGGAAAAATTCTTATTTTAAAACAGTATGCCCTGCTTGTGGAGGTGTAGTGACCTTGGGAATCAAATCTAATATATATTAATAAATTATCATCTACAGCGGATATTTTATGAATACTTGTACACTAAGATAACATTTAAAATAAACATATTAATATACTTTATTCGTTATTGATGTCTGTTCTATTGCGAGTGATTTATTACACCTTCCTTTTACTGAAATTGGCTGTTTTGAATTAAAATAGAGACATCTGTCGCTATGAGTAGGGTTTCTGGGAACTTGATTTCGAATTTCGAATCTATCCAGATTATAGAGTTGTCTAAGAAAGGTAGCTTAATATCCTGTTCAGTTCCTAATGTTGAATATTATATACGAACTTATTATTATACAAACAAGAATATCGTTAGATTTCTCAGATACGAAATACCAGAAATATTTTAAGAAGGTTAGATGTCTATGAGCCCTGTTTTCTGTTTTACCACTTGTTAGAAATTGAATTTTTGGAGAATGGGTCATTGGATAAATTTGAAATCCGCTGGGAAATTTCATGATAAGTGTGTCGGACTATGTCCGCTGCTATTTGTCGGCAATGCTCACGCCCTTCCCCTGTTGACAGTCTTAGTAAACACAGTGTAAGTCTACATGGTCTTAATATACAGAGTGTAAAATACAGAGTGTAAGTATACAGAGTGTAACTCTACAGGGTATTAGTAAACAGAGCGTAAGTTTACAGAGCATAGGCGTACAGTAGGGATGGGTGATTTGATGGGGCTCAACCTTCCCCCTCCCCCATTAAGTAAAACATTCACTGTATCTGGACTTTCAGTACTTACTAACTGGTCATAACAAAGAGAAGTAATTCTAATTCATACCCATTTAGAATCAATGTACAAGATTTTAATAATAAAATATAAATACTAAGTAAAATCCTTTTTTCTATCAATTCAACATGGACCGACCTCCCCTTTCCCGGGAATTTTGGCTTTGGTACACTTATGATTCAGAGTTTACATCCAAGCCCGTAGCCAGGGGTGGGGTCTGGGGGCTCCGAAATTTTAGAATTTTTGGTTTCGAGATACAATTTTAATCAATTAATCATGATTTTCATAAGAATAATAAATAATAAATATTTTGCAGTCCTAATTAGCCCCCCACCCGAAAAAAAAATCCTGGCTACGGCCTTGTTTACATCTTCATTACTCTACATCATGAAATGTATGCAAAAAGTATAGAGGCTTTTAGTTTTCATTTATCTCATTACAATGACAGAAAGAAGGAATTTCAATCACAAGTTGCAACCAATAAAAGAGTTTCCATTTCAATAATGCCCAAATAATTTTACAGCTCATGGGTGCTTATAAATGCTAAAATGACATAAATTTGGTAGCTCCATCTCTTTGCATAACTGATAATAATAATAATCTTTATTTACCCAGCAGGACAGACTTCCGGTTACAGGAATGTATGAAGTACATATGAATTCTAGCAAAGCTAAGCAAAATAGAACAAGAACAGAAAAAAACATACTATTAAGGTTGACAACAATAAAAATTCAATCAAATGAAATTAATTGTGTTAATAAAAATCAACTAGTTAAGTTAATTTATTTGCCTGAACACAATCCAATAGGTCAATAGTTGGAAATCGTATTAAAGCAGTTGCTCATGTTATATATCGGTCATCTAAGTAAAACACCAGTTCTAACAGTCTGTTAATTTCTATTGTCTAGGAAAAATCAAGAAACTTGAACCATTTTTACTTCCTCTTATTTTCCAACAACATTAGAAAATACCTATTAAACTGCAAAGTCTTGGAATTTCAGTGCAAGTTGTCCTAAAGAAAATATTAATCCCTCTAATATTCCCGATCTTTGTTAATTTTAGCTTCCCTTTGAGAAAACATTAATATATACTAAAAGACTTTATATTTTATCACATACCAAAGTATAAAACTTACTTAATATCATATTGCTCGTAACTCTAGATCTCTGCTTTATAACTAGACCGAACTTTAAAGTAGTTTCCTTGTTCCTAATTTCTTTTGTACAGTTTGAGACAACTCTTTAATTGTAATTGAAAGAAATACTTTCTGACCAGAGAAAGTTCTACAAAACTAATTACTTAGTTCAAGTAGAGTAAAGAAATAAAATAATTTGAACTATACCAGTTGTGTCGGCGGAATCATTAATTGAGTGAGAACATTTTAACGATATGCTACTCGACACAAAAAGAGGGATAAAAGAAGGGATTTCTAAATTTTTTGTGATTTTGAAAATCCTCTAACTCAGTTAATAAGAATTGATCCTTTTTGAGTAAAAAGCATTTTGAAGCTTCAGGTTTATCGTTTGGTACTTTTTTGTTCATATTTTTTTCGAATCGCAGATTGAAAACAAATCATTACATGTAACTATGATATGGATTGGCTAGCTTGTTTAATCAGCTTCACTTTACTTTTGTTAGACTTTGATGACTTGTTTTATGGAATAGTTAAGGAAAAAGATTCCTTTTTTTGACAATTACTCAGAAACTAATAATCGCACAGAAAATTAAAAAGTGGTTTCATTTAAATACTCTATGAGGATAGAAAATGATATTTTGGAACATAAATTTAAAAATAATTTGGTCAAGTGCGAGTTGGACGCGCATACTAAGGGTTCCGTACCACCTTCAAGATTCTATTATTCCAGTTTCAGGCAAGCAGGGAATGAGTGCAGTTTCTTTTATTTACCCTAATATTTTCTA
Organism: Octodonta nipae; assembly: GCA_034190945.1. Classification (NCBI taxonomy): domain Eukaryota; kingdom Metazoa; phylum Arthropoda; class Insecta; order Coleoptera; family Chrysomelidae; genus Octodonta; species Octodonta nipae. The sequence continues at coordinate 243,385 of CM067219.1, forward strand.
AAGGAAGCGGTTTAAATTTTTTAAAAATATGCACCTTCATTTTCCACACATAGGCTTTTTATTTTATCTGCTTCATGATTCGCTTGCTTTTTATAAGAATACATATGTATTTAATTTTCTAATTTGGCCCTCAAAAATTAACATTAGAGTTTTATTTTACTAATAAACTTTCAGGGAAGCCTTTTATAATCTACTGTCTGAATTTTGAGGCTCTGTAGATTGGAAGATAAAGGGCAAAATAGGTCAAGTTTTAAATTATAAATTATTAAATCTATTATTCAAATTATTTAAAATACAAATAAATATTTTTTTAATATATTTTAAAATATTCTTTAAAAAAAAACTAAAAAATATATTTGTAATCGTCATAATGAGCCCTGTGATTTGATATATTACATGATCCGTTAGAAACAATTATAATTGTTAATTTTCCATTTAATTCTATAATTTGCCCCCCCCCAAATTGAATATTAGGGGTTTCTCCTTATTTTTCCAGCAAAGTTCAGGTAAGGCGCTATACCTCTATTTTTTTTTCAAAATTTTCCAGCTTATGGTTTTGGAGATAAGGGCGGAATAGGTATTTTTTTATGTTTTTGTTAATATCTTTTAATTAATTTATTTTAAAAATATGAAGAAATATATTTGTTTTCGTCATAATGAGCCTTTTCATTTGATATCTAACATGATGCGTTAGAAACAATTTTAATTTTATATTTTCCATTTAATTCTGTAATTTGCCCCCCAAAATTAAAAGTAGAGGTTTCTCCTTATTTTTCCAGTAAACTTCAGGTCAGACCCGATACCTGTATTTTTTTCGAATCTTTACATTTTATAGTTTCGGAGATAAGGGGGAGGGGGGAATGGGTAAATTTTGGTATATTTTCGTTAATATCTTTTTAACTGCTTTTTTTAAATATGAAAAAAAATATATTTGTGTTCCTCAGAATGAGACCTTTCATTTGATGTATTACATGATGCGTTTGAAAAATTATTTATTTTTAAATTTTCATTTAATTCTAGTAATTTGCTCCCCAAAATCAATATTAATGGTTTCTCCTTATTTTTCCTGTAAAGTTTGGGTAATGTTCTATATTTCCTATTTTTTCAAAATTTTAGGCTCAGTAGTTTCGGAGATCAGGAAGGGGAACGGTCGATTTTTTAGTTTTTCCCCCAGAAGTACCCCTAAAATCAAAATTTCTCCTTTTACGATATGCACTCCTGATCGAATCACCAAACTATACATTCATACCAAATTTCAACCTCTTCCGTCCAGTAGTTTAGGAGAAAATTGCTGTGATGTGACAGAGGCAGAAATCCGGAGTGATATTATAAGAGTATCCGTATATTATATATACCGAACCCTAAAAAAGGGGTTTTGTATGTTTTTGTTGAAGTCAACGACTTCTTCTTTGTTTTTTTACCCTTCTGGGTTTATCTTTTTTGTTTACATTTTCTACTAGATATCTTGGGTTTTTAATTAAACAGCTTGACATATAGTCCAGTTCTACGTTTTTTATCTTTTCTGCAGCTGCTATTGTTATGGGCAACATCTCTGCACCGTAGTGTTCTATATTTTCCACAATACTATGGGACAAACGTTTCTTTGTATCCTGGCTTGTGTTTTCAGTCTATAGCAAACCATGTAAAGTTTTTGTTGCTAGTTATTTAAAAACATTGGATGATTTTATCTCTTGTTTTTTGATGCCCCTCTTATGCGCACATATTCTGTCTTTTAAAAGTGGATCTTCAAACTCCATTAGTTATGACTAGTAGTTTCCTCAACATAAATTCCAAATCTTTCTGATCTTGGGCGAATGCCACTTGATTATCGGCCTATAAGAAGGAGTGCATTGTAAATTTGTGAATTTTACATTCCATTTCCGAGCATTGGCGTTGCCAGATATCGAGACATTGTTAAATGTATATATTGAGAAGTAACGGTGTAAAGTACACCCTTGTTTTAAGCCTTTATCTGTTACGATCTGTTATGTGTAGTGGTTTCCTATTTTTATTTTTTATTCATTTTTGTATATCTTTTCTTAATTACTTTAATCCATTTTCTCTTACATTGACTCGTCTCCAAGTCTATAAAGGTCATGTGTGCTTCTGTTGATTTTTTTCTGTTTTTTTTTCTTATAACTTTCTTTCTTTTCGGAAACCACTTTGCTCTTTTACAGGACTTACACACTCCGCTTTTATTTCTTTTCTTGATCGGTCTTGCAAATAATCTGGGTATAGATGGTATTCCCGCTTTTCACCTATTGTCTGAACATACCCCGTTGTCTCATTTTTGGTATATGGAGTTTAAATAAGATTATATCCATTCCTGTGGATGTTATTAATGAATATTCTTACAAATATCAATAAAACATTTAATGTTCAGAGTGAATATATCCCTCAATATACCAACAAAAACCCTATAGTTTTTCATTATGATTTATCACAGGATTTTTCTGTTTTAAACACTCTATTTTTTGAATAAAATTAAATAATCCTAACACACTTCACTTTAATTAAAGCAAACTTGCAAATTTCGCTCAACATGAACATGTTTTTTTTTAACTCAAATAAATATAACAATATCGCAGAATTAATCCAGGTGACCTAAAGTAAGGTGAATTATGTATAGAAAAAAAAAGCGGCGTTCATTTGAGACTAAACGATGGAAGCGAAAGCTTCTTACGAAATACTCTTCCCTCCTTTGGTTATCTCACTGTCTCTATTACTTTTATGCTTTTTTGGGCAATAACACCACAATCGAAATAAAACGACGTATATTGAAGGAAAACCAAACGTTTCAAACTCTATTCTGACTTCGTTGTAAATGGCTTTATATTATATTATATTATATTATATTATATTATATTATATTATATTATATTATATTATATTATATTATATTATATTATATTATATTATATTATATTATATTATATTATATTATATTATATTATATTATATTATATATTATTGATGTAAATTGCAACTATTTTTCTTAGTTTGTGTCACTCTTAGTATGGATATAAATATCAGATGAATTAAAATAATTGTAACTATTTTGTTACGACTCGAGTATTAATCCCAATTTAATTCTTAATTTAAGATATCTGCAACGGAATATAAGTTTAGATATTTAGTAAGTGGTTGTAAATTTTTGTTCATCTGAATAAGTATTAGAAGACAAGATGTCAAGGATAAGTTTGTTTTGTTCTTAGCTAAGATCAATACAAACACATAACATTTATACAAAACAATAAATTATATACCTATATATTCAACGTTAGCAACCATTTAAAACTATTAAGTTCTTATTCTATCTAATGTTAAAATGAGTTTTATTCATTTTATGTGAATTGAAAATAGTACATAAAGTTAATGAATAATGACATAATATTTTTAAAACAAGTATAATTGTTCTCGGTTTCGAACCCGAGAACTTTGGATCTGCAGCCGTGCGCATTAGACTCTTGACCACTTGTCTTTAATTCAAATTTGTTCTATAGAGGATTTAAAAGTTCCGGCTGTATGTAATACATCAGTACCTCTAATGAGTGGTAAACGTATTTTGTTTATTACGTAAACAAAACGATATAAACGAATACATGTTTTGCTTCATGTATATATCCTTCTATGATATTCGTTGATAATATTAAAATTTAATGCCAAGCTGCCTTTTTGTGTGGTATATTCTTTAATTTCTGACCTATGTCATGTCTCCAATTTAATATATCACAAAGAGAAAATTGGAATGTTTATTAGAAAAAAAAGCAAATTTTGTGCAGGTATTACTTGGACGGTTATATAGGTTTATTTTCTATTTATTATTGATTTTCTATAAGAGAATAGACTCTTAATATATTACCTGGTCCCTGTTTTTTACACAGAGAACTGAATCGGATGGGTATTTCAAGATCGAAGCAGTGTATGGTGTCGATCGGTAGTGTCGTGTCGTCTCGAAACAAATGAAATTTAAAGTTAGGCATTTCATTTCATCTATTTTCATATGTGTAAGTGAGGGCCTCCGTTAAGGAGCTTTCGCTTCAAAAATAATAAATAAAATTATTATTATTATCATTATCTATATATAAATAGGCAAATACAAAAGGATTAGGTACCATTTTCTCCTCTGTTTCTCAACCGATTTTCTTCTTTTTGTTTTGTTTAGTAGCTACTGACGACCATCAGTGCAGAATGCTAATCTTAATTTATAATATTGGTTCATTCATTAAATAAATGTATATATAAATAGGCAAAGACAAAACGATTAGGTACCATTTTCTCTTCTGTTTCTCAACCGATTTTCTTCATTTTTGTTTTGTTTAGTAGCTACTGACGACCTTCAGTGCAGAATGCTAATCTTAATTTATAATATTGGTTCATTCATTAAATAAAATATAATAAAAATTCATTATTTACGTCAATAATGTCAATGCCAAACAACTGAATGTGCCGCCGCCGCCAGACTCAAAACATTGAGTAATTATATATAGATAGACCAATGCTGTTATATACTTAGAGCATGTACTTCTGGAAGTGGCATGCAAGCATTGTTATTGTTTAGTGGGTAAAGTAATCGTTGTATATTATAATTATACAGGGCGATTCCAGATATGTTAGAAATCATTTTTTTTCGTGGGTGGCACATAAGCAGTTGCATCTATAGAGTGTTTAAAATATAGAGAAGAGTGCAATTATAACTAATAAAATAATTATATAGGGAAGCCCATTAGCGGTTGAATTTACAGGGTTCTTGGAATAGAAGATGCAGTAGAATTATAATTATACAGGGTGGTGCAAAAAATGTTATACATAGATGCATATACAGGGTGGCGGAAATGGAAATGTAACCCATAAGCAGTTGTATATATAGTAAAATAGTACATAAGGGAAATATAGGGTGAGAGGAATTATAGATATACAGGATGGTGATAAAAATGTTAGAAAAGGAAATGATTTATAGAGTAGACCACGAAGAGTTCCATATATATAATGATTGAAATATATATAGTTCAGAGTAGAATTATAGCTACAGAAGATAATTACAAATTTCATAAACAAAAAGAGTAAATATGGTGGGTCATAGGCGGTGGCATATACAGAATGGTTTACCCGGTGGTTCAAAAATGTTAAAAAATATTATGCGTGGTCCATGAGCAGTTGCATATACAGGGTCGTGGAAATATATAATGAGATGGAATTATTATAATGATGATTTTAATAAATGTTAGAGAATTGAGTGCAATTATACAGGGGGGTTAGAAAAAATAAATATGTAGGGTAGCCCATTAGCGCTTGAATTGTTGTCATATTAAATTAAGAATTACGAATTTGAATACAAATAAAGTTCTATGAATTATATCTGAAAAAAAACTTGAATTTCGTTACTTATTTGTAGAAGCGAGATGTAACACCGACATCTAGGATTTTCGAGGAAACTATCACATAGGAGTTCCGAATCTGGATCGGTTCTGTGTAATTTTTGTTCTCCCTAAAGTCCTAGGATAGAATGTCACGATAAAATTTTCATGTTACTTAACCTGCCAGAGATATTGACACAATTGGTCGAATTTCGACCACTGGGCGACAGCTAGTCTTCTTAAATATTTGATGTTGCGTAATTATTCTGGAAACAAGGAATCTTAACAGGAAGTGATCCACGCCAAGTTAATAATTCTGAACCGATTAATAAAGACATATTCCTTTTTCCAGGTATGAGTGGTGTGAACATCTACGTGAATCTTCATGGAAAGAGCATGTTAACACGACACGCTTCAACGCGGTACCCAAACAGGCTTCAAATAAATCAAAATGGATCTGATTGTCCGTCCACAAGTCCGATCTGCGGTTCGAAGAAGCTCCAGTCAGCTTTAAGGAAAACCAACGCTGAACGCAGCCTCATCAAGAAGAAACGCATCATCAAAATGCTCTTAGCAGTCGTTTTGGAATTCTTCATCTGCTGGACTCCCCTGTATGTCATCAACACGGTCGTACTGTTTGATGCCTCGGTTATCTACAACAACTTAGGATATACCGGTATTAGTTTCTTTCAGTTGTTAGCGTTTACGTCGAGCTGTTGCAATCCTATCACGTACTGTTTTATGAACAGAGGTTTCCGGAAATCGTTTGCACATCTATTTCGATGTTGCAGTTGCTCGAAGGGTTCGAGTAACAGGACGCTGAACGGGAGTGATTTCAACATGGCCGTGACGAAATTCTCGAGCAAAATAACCGAGCCATCGTATATTAACTAAAAACACGTTATGTGAAATCAAACTAAAATGTTTGTGATATATTAAGTACATTTTCTGCAAACGGTCACCTTTCAGTAAACTAAATAAATTAAAAGTATTAGTAATTCGACATATCCACAAAATTATGTTCATTTCTTTTACAGTCCAAGAGGTAAAGGACATCTTACACAAGAGATCGTCAGATAGTTCAAGAGAGCATCAAAAAAATGAATTAGGTAGGAATGCGCTACGTTCAGGACCTGCGAGAGGTTGTGTTTACCTGTGCGCTCAGTTTTATACAGGGTGGCCAACTAAATGTAAATCGGAAACTACTAAATAATTTGTAAATTATTTTTAGGTTTCTAAGGTGAAAGCTCTCTGAAATTTGACAAAGAGGTGTTTTTCTGAATTTCGTCTTAATAAAAAACACAAAAACAAAAATACACTTCAATTTTACACTTTATTTTGACACAACGACACGTGTTACGACATACAATGCCTTTATCAAATTTCACAAAATACTTATTCTAACTACGCCATTATATATATATATATATATATATATATATATATATATATATTGTAATTCACTTCAATAATTACACAGCTATTGAAAAGATTATTTAAGAGTGGGGATGGATTAAGATCTAACTGATTATTTAATAGCCTACCTGAATATTTGTATTTATTATTAAGTATTCTAATAAATTAATTTTATTGGGAGTAGTTTCTAAATGTAAATTTTACATTATCCTTAATGTTATGAATATCCTCTATAAAATGGTGTGCATAATAATATTTATTATCCTGTGCTAAATAGCAACTTTTGTGCTCTCTAGTAGAGGCATTAAACTTTTTAAATATCCAACCGATATACAGCTTATTGCAATTGCCGGAATTAATTTTGTACACCCCAGATTTACAATTATTATCTACTCTTGATTTGTTGTTCTTAAGGGGGCGTGTACAAAATTAATTCCGCAATTCCGCAATTGCCATAAGTTTTATATCGGTAGGACATTTAGAAAATTGAATACCTATACTAAAGAGCACAAAAGAAATTATTTAGTACATGATAATAAAATAACGCACGTCATTTAATAGAGAATAATCATAACTTTAATGATAATGTAAATATTTTACAGTTAGAAACTAATCCCAACAAAATTAATTTATTAGAAACCCTCGAAATTAACAAATACAAATATTCAGGTAGGCTAGTAAATAATTAGTTAGTTTTATATTCATCCCCACTCTTAAATCTTTTTAATGGTTCTGAGTAATTATTTAGGTGAATTATAATGTATATATACAATGTTGTAGTTAGAATCAGCTAAAATAAGTATTTTGTGAAACTTGTAGCATTGTATGCCGAAACACGTGTCTTTGTGTAAAATAAATCTCGAAGTGTATTTTTGTTTTTGTTTCTCATCATGGATATATTTACAAGAAGTATCAGCCACAACAATCCAATATCGTCTTAATAAGATACGCCTTCTAAGGCTGAAGTAAATTTGAAATATTTTTCTGTTAAACACTTCTTCTCTACAAAATAAAATGGAGGGAGTGGTCAAATGATTCTCTAAATATACCTCTGCAACTGTAAACAGCTCTAACGGATTTCAACAAGTCGGTGTCATTGTTAGAAGCTTTTGTTGGGCATCCTCTGTAAGTCGAACTTCAAAGGAGGCGCCACAAGAATGGGGTTAAAGTGTTTTCGACTTCTGGGGGGCAATTTTTTTTCGTATAGATAACGTTTTAAAAATTTGTGTGAACTGCAGTGGAACCAAACTACAAATGAAAATTTTACAATAGACAACAAAAAGCTAAAGTTCAAATGAAATCTAAGAATAAGAAATACCCAAAATGAAACACTTGATACCATAAACAAGCACATCAGCCATAAATTCCATTATATATCAATTCATAGAATTAGTTATCTTTTAATTTTTTTGCATACATGTCGTCAAATTCTTAAGATCGGTTAAGTTAGAGGTAAAGAATATTAAAAGATTGTAAAATCAGGGATTAATATATTCCAGATAGAAAGGTCCAAATTAATTTGTTCCAGTTATACAGGGAAAATATGTACCGAAATAGCTTTTAGGGACTATTTATTTCGACTTAGATGGTTGAGATTTCGAGTAATGTGGGTTTTGGGGCTTTAAGGGAAGGGGAACACAACATTATTTCGAGTTTTGGATGTTATCGACTTATTGAGGTTCGAGTTACAAAAGTTCTATTGTACTTGGTATGCACTGAATTTAAACCTTAGTGTTTCAGCCAATGTTGTAGTAAAATGAGAAAACTATTCCAATAAAATATGCAAATACGATATAAAAAAAAATGTCCTTCAATAGCTACATACCAAATTACAATTATCACAAAATAGTTAACTTTTGTTACCCAAAAATATTTGAACTCCCCACCTAATTATAATAATACGAAATTTAGACAAATACCAAATTCAAGGTAACAGATTCCCCAAATATCAGTCAGCTTTGGCACCGGAATACATCTCTCAGAATTTTCTTTTGACGTGTTTAGTTGTAATTTTTTAATGCAAGTCTCTTTAATGAGTAGTTCCCGATATATAGTACATTATATGCTTATGTGGTCATCCTGTAAAAGTAAATTATGTGTATTTTGAATGAATTCAAAAAATTTCTTTATTCATGATTTACTAAGAATATGTTGTATTGTAGCCTCAGTTCTCTGGCTGATCAATATACTATAAAAGTTATGTCAAGTACAAGTAACCTAGGGATATTAGTATTTTCACTTGATAATAGTAAACAGCGTTTGACGGTGAAAATACATTTATAACTCAGAATTCTTTCGCATTTTGACAAAAATTAGTAGTTAATCTTGAGTTACCCTGCTCTATATAAGTTATTAGTAGGTGAAATGTACCCTTACGACAAAAAATTGCAAACGATTGATCTACTTATGCTGCAACCATGTTAAAATATGTAAAATAAATATTCTTCTACATTCTGGAACATAATTAATGCATTATCAAAATATTTGAAATTAACATGTTATCAATTAATTAAAATTACATAACTGTTTACGATATTGTGCAACTCTGAGTGACAATTACCTTAAAGGCTATTTTAATGTCACATATTTTTATTAAATTGGAACCCGCTATTTCGATCACGTAGGGGTAAAAAAATTCACTTCCAATTTAAAAATTAAGTTTTTATAATGCGGAACCATTTCTGGATTCTATGAATTTAGTTGTTTTTTTTTTCTTAATTTTCTTTAAGTTCAATTTTGCCATAAGCAGTTCGATTATTCAACTTGTTCCAATAGCAATAAGCTTTCCCAATTTTCAAAAGTACGCGTTCCCATTCTAAAAAGTCATGAAATTGAGCGTGAAGATGATTTCTGGTATTGAAATTAGGGCTCCCATTAAAAAAACAACGTAACCTTAAAATATTGTTCCATTAGATAGAAGAAGTTCTATAACATTTGTATGAAACATTCTTCTTGATAATGCATTCGTGTAGAGATTATCTGAAGGAGTGAGTTTGGAGAGTTGCGCATTGTGGCTAAAACACCACAATGAGCACAAATGTCAAATATTCCTGAAAAGAAGAAACAAACTTTCAGGAATTGTAATGACAATTTTAAAACAATCTTTGTGCAATAAAGTTCTTGACGTAACAAAATTCTTAGAATTGAGTTCATAACTATATAGATTAACTACTATAAAAATAATTCAATGCGGGTACCTAACACTATAATAGCAAGTATATAATAATGTAATTGGGATATGATGTTGTAATGTCATTCAAATTTTTCATCTGCAACTGCGTCAAACATATTCAGCGAGTGGGGCAGGCATAGGTGCTATTTAATAACATGCTATTGTGGAATAGGTCAGGGGTCGCCAAATGGCGGTCCGCGGTCCACATCCGGACCGCCGACCCATTTTGTGCGGACCCGCGAGAACACAGTAACTGACACTAAAGACTACTTCCAATATAAATAACTTTCGTGGCCCCAAAAAGATTGACGCGAGCTGTACGTAATTTAATAAAAATGTATCCCCCACATTATCTTTGTTGACGTTAATTCGAAAACAGCCGGGCGAAGTAACGAGCGAGCGAGAAAGAGTTCGGCAAGGGAAAGCTGGTATGCGAGCTCATGTCAGATGTCAATAGTTTTTCTCGAAAACCTGATTTCTTTATTAATGATCTTGGAAATGAATGCTTACACTTCCCCAATTTAAATAAAATAACCAGCAGTGACAACGAGACTGACGTTGGCCAATTCAAGATGTTTATTACGGATCTTAAATCGGAATTTCAAAAAAGGTTCGCAGATTTTAAGAAAATTGAGAATGTGGTAGAAATCCTCAGCAGCATTTACTCTCTGCGTCCTGATGGTGAATGGAGCAATGAAGCTGCAATTGTTTTTGGAAGTGATAAAGCTACTCTGCAGATGGAAATGATCGATTTCCAAGAAAACACAGTTTTATAACACAAACAACAAGTTTCCAGTGAAGAGTTCTGGATAAAATTTGTGTGTGGTAACAAATATCCAGAATTACAAAAATTAGCTTTGAAACTTCTTACTTTGTTTGGTACGACATATATTTGTGAAGCAGCATTTTCGAAGATGAAGTTCATTAAGAATAAATTTCGATCTCAACTTACTACTGAACATCTCCAGGATTTAATGTCAATAGCTTGCACCAATTTTACTCCGAACTTCAGACAGATAATTCGCAACAAAAAATGTCATTTTTCGCATTGATACCTATTTAACAAAATATCTTTGTTATTTCCTTCATTACATTTGTTTAATAAATATTTTTTCTTATAAATAAAATGTGCGGACACGACTGCGGACCCCGAAACTAATTGGAGACCCCTGGAATAGGTCCATGGAGAGGTAGAGTATTGGTATTTCATTCTGTCTTTGGGCGTATACCGATTGACCAATAGCAATGGAAGGGACTTCAACCCTACCAGATGACTCTGGTATCGCGCTTCTGAGTGCCGAATACCATATTTTGTTGCGCTTTACACCTATTTCTTTCCTATTGAGATTTTTTGAGTCTATGGTAGTGATTTGTTGAAAGCAGTGTAGGTTATGTGACAAGCAATTTTGCTTGTGTTTAGGCACACCAGTGATCACAATCCGCTGGCTAGTAGCAATATATACAGCACCGAATTAACCTGTAAATTTCTGAAAGAGGTTCATTGAGATATTTGGCAGTTTAAAAGATATTAAGGAAAATATGAGGAGAACAAAGGTAGTACGCAACCCTTAGTATGCGAGTCCAACTCCTACTTAACCAAATCATTTTGTTTGGAAGATTGGTGAAGATATAGAGAAAAATATATTGACTTTTTAATTGAACAGATATAATTAGATGCTCATCAACGTTTTTTTCTTGTTTTTTTTTAAGTCTTACTTATGAAAAAAGGTTTTAATTAAATCTGTCAAAAAATGCATGCCTAGAAATATTGTTAGTACATAACCCCTTAATGTATGATTTTTTAAAAAATGTTAATAAAAAGCTGGCAAAAGACCTATCATTAATCAGAAAAATCAGAAAAACATTTTATTTTTAACATAATTTCTTATTTATAACAGTTATCAAATGTTACCAAAGGTCATTTAAAAGGTAAGTATTCTTCCACGCAGTCCCTTTTTCTCACTATTTAATGTTCAAATGCTAGACCTCAGTTTTTATCAAACAAATTCTCAAAGAACTCTGAATCAAGTATTGATTCGTCGAAAAAACTTCATAGAACATTTTATGCTAGTCTACATCTATCTGTCTATCGATACTTATGGTGATTTTGAGCAAACTGTATTGTCTACTTGCTGCATAACTTTCGCGTAATCAGTTCTACCTGAAAGAATCCTGCCAAAAACTGGACTACAAATTTTTTGATTGTTTGTAAAGAAGATTATATCTGCCTTTTTAGCTACCTGTCAACGTTGTTTTTGTTAAAAAAACTCTTAGGTTGGAGTACTTTGGCTATTTTTCAGAATAGATTATTATTTTTTGTTAATAATTGCAAATTGAGGCATTGTTGGAACAGAATTATTATTTATTCTCTTGATTTTATTTATTCATGATAGAACTTTCCAACTCGTTGTAAAGCTTTTATGTGCTTAATGATAGAAGAAATTTTAAGCTTAATAGCTTTAGCTGATAGTTATTCAAAGAGTAATAAGCGTAAATGCAGTTTAAGAGGATATATATGGGGTAGGCGTAATGAGCGTAAACTGTTACTTAAAAACTCCCAAACAAAAGAGTGAGCTTCTGAACTTATCTCCAAATTATTTCTCTGATAATAAAAACAATCGGAATTATTTTCTTAATGTTTTGTTTAATTTATTAGCATAAAAATGAGTTTTATTGTGTTCAAAAATATATTTTTACTGATACATTAGAATATTACTTGACCAGTTGAGGATATATATTTATTAGAACATAACATACATACATCATAATTGTAATTAGAGAAAAAACACAAAATGTGTATAGACAAAATAGAAGGAGAGTAGCACATAACTGGGTATTATACATTTTAAAATTTTTGATTATACTTAGGCTAATAAAGCTAATAAGGAGAACGATACACTTATAACGGTATGCCGTCTGTATGACGTCACGTTGGAGTCAAAATTTAAAATTCTTTAAGCTAAACACATATAAGAGAGTAGCGTTTTCGTATCAGTAATTAGTTTCAAAGACCTATTTTTGTAATACAACTGAATTGGATATTGGATATATTATCGAACATGTGTAACAGTTAATGATTGAATATTGAATTAATTTAGAATTAATTTTATCTTTTCAACAACAAGCATTTATCCATTGTTTCGCTAAATCCTCATTTTTTGGAAATCCAATCTATTCAATGTTCGTACCTTTAGTATTTCGGTTTGCATTTTTCTTAGTAATTTTAATAAAACCAATAATAATAATAAGGATATCGTGTAATGAATGTTTTGACTCCCACGTGACGTAATGCGCGCAACCGGACGAATTTGAGTTGACAAATCAGAATACCATACCGTTATAAGTGTATCGTGATAAGGAGTCACAGTTCTGACCTATTCGCTCTGTGCGCGATTAATTCTAGCGCCATGGTATGTGGGTTGTTTAGCGGGGCTATTGTAATATATTTTAAACGTAAGTAACAAATGGCTGTAAATAATATAATATCGAAATAAAATCGTCAACATGCTTTTTTATTGCAAGGGAATATTATAATAAATAATTTCGCGAGTAATTTAAAGTAAAGTGTTCTTGTGCATTACAAAATTTAAAATGTAAATAGTTAATACTGAAAAAGTAGCATAGAAGTTAGCACACATAAAGGTAGGTTAACTGAAATCAAATAAAAAGAAAATAGAGAAAAATTTTATAAGTAAATTTAGATTGAACGAAATTACCAAAATATTTTATTTTGATTAAATCGCGAGTAATCAGGCAAGCATCTGTCCATGCTACAGCTTACACCACGAGTTTAAAATTAAATGTAGAACGATGTGTTGTTGATGTGCAATGTAATTGCGTTTATAATCAGAGTAAAAAATGTAAACACATCGCTGCGCTGATTTACTTCATAAATAATGAAAATAGTGCTTCAAAACAAGTATTGAACAGCAATGGGGGAAACCCAGTGCTCGGCAATTCGCCAAAGACAAGTACTCGAAGGGAGCATACTTTGAAAACATGATACCTCACAAATATAATCAACTACATGATTCAAAAGACGTAGAAATCTCCGAATTGGTGTCTGACTGTCCGTTAAAACAAATTTTAATTGCTCAATCTAGTAAAAATAATTTCCACACTGTTCGAAATGTCCTCAACTCTTTAATAACGCAAGTTGAACTTAATATCGAGAAGGAAGATTGTTCAGAATGCGTAAATAATTTTTTAATTTTTTACAAAGAACATCCTACGTATTCACGTATTTATGAACTAGATAACAATATTAAAGAATTTTATATGAATAATATTGTGTTATCTGAAGAACATATTGTCGCATTAGCCTGTGAAACGTTGGATCAATCATTATGTGAAAACTGGTTCAAAGCTAGGCACCTGAGAATTTCTGCTTGTACAAATGTTCATAACATTAAAACACTGAATAGAAAATCAATCGAAAGCTTAGTATCTGATTTTTTAAATAAAAAAAAAAATTGATACAGCTTCTACTCGATATGGTTTAAAAAATGAACCTATTGCACGAAGTAAATACGAGACACTTTATAATTGTAAAGTCAAACGTGTTGGTGTTATCGTCAAAGCAAATCAACCTTGGCTATGCGGAAGTATTGATGGTGTTGTGATAGATGATTTTATTATTACGGATAGTAAGGTTATGATTCTACTTACTTTTGTCTCCTAACAGCAGCTATCCATTTTTTCCTTTGATTTATTTTCCAACTTGCTGTAGGAATTTATAAAAATGACAAGCACTTTTTCTACCTGTATTCTTACAACTTACAACACAACAACTTTTGTGACTCATTTTATGTTATTTTATTTAAATAAATTTTAAATAACAATTCACTTGTATATTTAGCTAACTCGAAACATAAAAACAGCCCGCCGTAGTATCGGATATAGTCACGGGTAGCGCTGACGGTAAATCAGTTTCTCCCCACCATGGCTTCGCACTGAGCGAATACATATAAATGATTAATTCTAGACTGTCATCGTGTGGTTGTATTAGCCTCAAATACCAATTTTAAACGTAACCATAACAAATAGATTAAAATTATTTAACTTTATAAAATCGTCAACATTTTTTTTGCCAAAATATGATAGGCACATAACTTCGCGAGTAAATTTTAAACGACATCACTTGTTTGAGTCAATTACAATTTAAAAAAACGATTAATTATTTTTCTACATACCCGGCAATTAACTAATATATATTCAGGGAAAAAACAATCAAACGCCGATGGACTTCAGTATGAAACATAGACAAATATTACGCTATCATTCCTAAAACAAACAAGACACTTGAAAGAAGAAAAGAAATATAAAACACACAACGCATATGTGCTACAACACAGGAATAATAACGGGGCCAAATATCAAAAAATTAACCCAGCACCTTAATTTTGTAATACTACACCCTTAGAGCATGTAATTCTGGGGATGGTCTGCAATGCACACATATCGCGACAAAGACGAGGAAGAGAGGGCAGAAAAAGGAGCATCATGTTAATTTACGCCAATGAAC
This sequence comes from Octodonta nipae, assembly GCA_034190945.1. NCBI lineage: Eukaryota > Metazoa > Arthropoda > Insecta > Coleoptera > Chrysomelidae > Octodonta > Octodonta nipae. The sequence goes on from CM067219.1 coordinate 258,854, forward strand.
TATATATTAGATGAACTCATTGGAAGCAGCTCCCAATCGAGTTAAATGGCCTATTGTTCTCTCTATTGCTCTCTCTTTCTCGACATGTCACGACATTTATGCATTGCAGGCTACCAGAAGTACAAGCTCTAAAATTACACAACACAAAAATAATTTTCTGTACTCTACATGCGACACATGATTTCCGATTTAGTTTTAACTCCTCATCACGAATCCGTGTTCACAATTTGGCCTACACACACATTTTTTAACATTAACAAATCATGAAGAAACCTGAAATTTTGACTGTTTTCCGCGACTGGGAAAACTGTTGGAACCTTTGGTATATCACTGACGTATAAACACATAATATTGTACCCTAACACCAAACCTTTCTTTTTTTCACTCAACGCACGTTTCAACAGCTGAGCTGTCCTCAACAAAAAGTAAACCAAAATTCAACTCAGATTTGGTTTACTCTTTGATGATGATCGCTTAGCTGTTGACACGTGCCTTGAGTAAAAAAAGACAGGTTTGGTGTTAGGGCACAAAACCACCTATTGGGTGCTAATATAATATAGTACAATTATCTTCTTTAAATATGAAGTCGATCGGTCGCGTCGTTCGGAAGTTCCACGATAACTAATAGACGCAGACAGCAACGATTACATTTGTAAAAATATATCAGACCACAGATACTTTGTTGTTCAGCTGGCTACATTTAAATACAGCGTAAAAAAACCGTTATAATTTCTTGAATATAACTTTAGTCTTACTTTTCAAAGATATCTAATCAGTAATTTGTTTATTAACAACCCTTTGAAGTTCAGGCGGGTACGCAATATAAGTTCTCCAATAGAAAATTATCGTAAATACGTATTTCTGAACAGTTCTAAAGGAAGGTTCTAAATATAAAGTTCAAATTTATGCCAATTGACTTATAAAGCTCACATATACGTAAACCAAAATTTACATAAATTCCACGAAAATGTATATGTATATGCATTAACTTTTGACAAGTAGATAGAGATGCATGAATACATATTATTGCCACATAACCCTTACGATTTATCGGACCTAAAATTAGTAAACTGTCACAATATTTTGGTAAATTCGATACAAGTTGTGTTTACTGTAACCCAATAACGCTTGTAGCAAATTTCACATCCCGAAACCCGAAAACCTCAGGAAACCGATTGCCTGTCTGATAGCACGCTACCGAATTTCCAAGGTGCCATCTATTCAATTGTTTTCTTGGGCCTCCAACACCGTATACACAAATCAAGCGCTAGATAGTTAGACATTTTTCATTCCAATGTGATGTGTTAAATATTCAAACAAAGATTCTGTTTGTTTCCCTATTCACGTTTGCCACCTTTCAAAGGTATTGCTTCTATCAAAAGAAGTTTGGAAACTAAATTCAGTTCCTTTTTTTAATAGGTAAGTGAAAAATTTCTGATTACTTCCCTAGGTATATAAAAGTGATATAAACAATTAATAATTTAGGTCAACAAGAAATTTGGAAAAATAACATTTTCAGGCAAGTTGCTTAGACTCCGTTTTTTGTTGCTATTGTCTATTTGCATGGTTTTTGTCGTATTCGCAAGTTGGTTTTTATTTGGGATGATTAATTTCTTAATTTTTGGCGGCGTAACATGTTATAACAATAAGAACAAATATTTTCGCTAATAACCAAGATATATGTATATCATGGCTCAATGTGTTTGCCTTCAGAAATCAAACATTACATCCTTTATTCTTTTAGTCCCATTTTTTTCTATTGTATGCAAAAGGGCAGGATAGTTAGCTGTTGAAAATGTTGTACCTTCTGGAAAAAATTTGAATAATAATAATAGTACAGGATCCGAACAAGGTTTTTTGTTTTATCATATACAATGGGTGAAAAACCGAATCAAATTTTTTGCCCATGTTCTATAGCAAAATCGAAAATATTAAGTACGGAATTGAGTATTTGACTGTATTAAAAATCCTGTAAGATATATTTAATTTATGATCATTTTATTGTAAATTTTCTTAAGAATTACTAATTAATTATGTAATAAAGGCAATAGAAAATTCACATTTTAAATAGTAAAATGACCTAAAGTAAGTTCTGTTTGTGGTTCTGTGTTCATGTATGGGCTCACAGCTAGAGCATATACTTCTGAAGAAAATCATGTTATCTTACTTGTTTGATGGAAGTTCCCAATGATTTCGAAATAGCCTGTTACTGTTTCTATTGTCCTCTCTCTTTCTAGTTTGTCAACATATTTGTGCATTTCAGGCTACTTCCAGAATATATATCATCTAAGCATCACTAAACAATACAATGCAGAAAATTTGAATTAAAAAAACAATTAGTTACGTCCCAAATTAAAAATTAAATGTTTACGAGGCTATTATTTTTATTAGAATTTAATTCCTTATTTTTTTAGAAATTATTAAAAAATATATAAAAAAACATACTGCGAACTTAATACAACATTATTAACCATTTGTGATAGTTTACAAAAAAGTCAAATACCCAATTTCAAAAAGTTGTATTGCCGACTTTACTCCGTTCCTTATTACCGGGCAAGCAAATATATACAGCTATGTTTAAACAAGTAGTTACAGTAATATGCTTTAAAATTAAAATATACATTGAAATATTTTCTATCAAGTGTGAGTTGGATTTGGATACTAAGGATCCCGCAACACCTTTCAGATTTGTTATTATCTAGACAAATCATAATAATAATTTCAAATTTCTAGTAGTTTAAGATCAGCAACGAATGCCACTTTACTTTCACATATTTTTTTAACATAAATGACACTCTGAGATATATAAATAAATAATTAAAAGCGAGACTTCTCTTCAAGTCATGAACTGTTCAGTTCTTTATGTACGTCGAATGGTTTATTATACACAACTATTTATACATTGCTCAACAAAAACAAAAGTTTCTTTGTGATTGCATGTTTCCACCTTCTTAAAGAAGTCATACAAAAGGATTCTTTCTGATTTCAATTTTCCTGCTTCTTAAAGAAATCAGAAAAATGACAGAAGTCGGGAAATGTCTTCAGGAGCTGATAGTTAAGTGTTCTTGACATAACAACTTTAAGTAGTACCTTTTAGGAATCAAGTTCTTGAAATGAAGTCAGAATAAACTCTTTTTGACTTGAGAGTTGGCTGGATTAAATTTGAAGTCCACGTGAGACTTTTAACAGTGAATATCAACAAAATATCATCGAAGTTTCGTTGGACTTCCATCGTCTTGAAAAGGTTGATCTCACAACGTTTCAATAGCTTTGTATCTGCTATCGTCATCAGGTGAATGATAGTTCAGTCATTCATTCACCTGATGACGATAGTAGATACAAAGCTATTGAAACGTTGTGAGATCAACCTTTTCAAGACGAAGGAAGTCCAAGGAAACTTCGAGAAACGAGGGAGATTGTCTACCAGATTCAGACTAACAATCAAATAAAAGAGTTATTTGGGTAATAGTTGTTGTTACGTCAATACGTTTGATCGTGATTCAACGTGTAGGTTTCTCATACAAAAAAAAAAGTGAATAATTTTACAGGAATAACTCGACAACCTTACATTTTCACTAATCGTTATGACCAATGATGAAATTTATAGAACAAGAATTTTATTATCTATTTCTGTAGTTGCGATACGTACCAAGTTGAAACTGGCTTTGTTTGCTTAAAACTTACGTAATCTTTCTATTTAAATATTGAGAAGCCGAAGCGGGAGAAAGTAGAGTATTTTGTTTGAAATGATTTCTAGGGTATGAAACTCAGTGAGATCATACATTATGTTGTAGAATATGGAACACTAGTTATTTTGCATAATAGATCTTGTAAAATCTACAATTTATATAATTTATAAAACTATTTTGCCAACCGTAATGTTTTGAAAAACCAATTAAACTTACTTCGTGTTCAAACCACAATTATTTAAAGAGATGTCTAGTTGCTCCTTTCGATAAAAATAACAGTAAGAATTTCACATAAATATTTTGTATTCTCATTGTTATTCTTATTTATGTGTACTATGAAATTGTTTTGTTAATTTTGGAAAGATGTGCCAAAGTCACTAGTTTGTATAAACGATAAAATTCAATTCACAAAGGACAACTGAATTTCATCAATTTTTAATAAAACTGTAAATTTTTATCTTGCAATTACTGATGCGCAATACATTTCCAGCCGTTTATTTGTCATTGTGGAATAATTTGTTATAATTACAAATTCAGAGATGTTATTACTTCCATTTATATTTGAATATTTACAGTTGTGACGGAGAGAAGGGAAAGACTAAGCTTGAGTTTGCACATTGATCAAATTATTTTTATAAACCCCTTTATTAGACAATTTACTTGTATATGACAACCAATGATAAATAGAGATGTATCATTGATGATAAACCAATTTTAAATACATCTGTCTTATAATATGTCTGAATGTTTCCATTAATATTTAATATACGATGTCGTATACTTAATGTTCAATATGTATGATAAGTTTTTATACGGAAATGTTCTCGTAGAAAATAAACTCTAGAATATACAATGTACTTACTTTTCCATTACACTCTTTCCTACTCACTTTCTTGTGATAAAAGAAAAACAACAGTCTGCCCAATATTTTTAATAAATATGTCTAACATGTACACAGAGTGAAATCCTTCACTTGTGATATAATCCCCTTAAAAGTCAATTTTATTTTAACGGAATATTGTAGGAACAAACTCTGTCTATGGTATTGCATTTATCATGTATTCAAAGCGAATCATCAGGATTTTTCCATGTTTTACGATACTGCCGTTTTTATGTTTCATGTCTTCGTCTGGTTCTGTTTGACACAAGCACAAA
>CM067219.1:263797-368547 GCA_034190945.1 Octodonta nipae
CCTAAAAGAAAAAAAAAAAGAAAAAACGGGCGCTTTGGGCGGAACCGTGGAGAACACCAGATAAATGCAACACCACAATAAAATAAATTGCAATACCTGTTTGATCCCGAATACGGGAAATGATGTGATGTGGTGCCGGACAACATATCTCGAAGTGCTTTTTCAGAAGGCACTAGCGAAGGAATAATTAATGACTGCTTCAGTAACTGCCGAAATTTCGTGCTAGTATCAACGTCATAAAGGCAAAATGATAACTAAAAATATCGTATCAAATGATAAAATCCAAACTAGTAACAACATTATTGAATCTCGAGAGAGAGAGTCAGACATGTTAATGAGAAGGATATCTGAAACCTGAGCAACATTCAAAAGCATTCTTCTAATATTCCTCAAAAATATACGATTAGTGTATTATACATGCTCTTTCTGCGAGACCATGTTACAAATGAAGATTTGAGGTAGAATAGGAATAGCTGATGCCGGGGAAAGACTATGTCAGTTCATTTGGAACTGTACAGGATACCTCTCGAGAATGAGCAATAATAGAGGGCCAAAAATACTACTTGAATGGCGTCCAAGAACCACCAAATCCAACAGAGGAAGACCACATACCTCACGAACCGGTGACAAGTATATGGTTCAAACACCCCAAAACAGAATGAATTTTAATTATTACTTGTGATACTCACGAAACATTTTGTGGGGTGCCCATTTTGATATTACATTTAATTAGCTCTAATTATGTCAGCAAGTGAATGCTAGTTTGGTTATGTTACTATGAATGGTTCATAGCAATCGGTTCTCGTCCTATAATGGTGCTCCAATACATTCTCAGCAACAGTGTATGCTTACAATTTGATGTTAATGAAATCTAAATGAGCATTAGAAGTTAAACTAAATGTGCAACTGGTTTCAAGAATGTTCTATTTATTAAGATAAACCATGCCAATAATCAAGTAGTAATTGTAGAAAATAAATAAGACCTAGAATATATAACTAGAAATCTTTCAGAGAAATATGGTTAGTGGGGCTTACAAATAAACAGCAAAAAGACGCATCATATATGCAAATGATGACAAAACTAACGTGAGGATCTAGAAGGGGCGAAAATTAAAACTATATATATCTAGGCATAAAAATTGATCAACAGGACGAAGTGGCGAGACAACCAACAGAACAACTGAACAAAAACGTCGTAGGAGCCCTGAACTCAGTATCTTCTGCGTAACAATTCAAATTTTGCTGGTTTTACAGAACTGCTTGTTGTCAAATAATGTCTAATGCAGACTGTTTCTTTGAGAAAATTGGCGATGATAAATTTTTATTGCCTTATGTGCTGTGTTTCACTTCAGTATAAATTAATAGCCTACAGCATAATACATGTGAGGAACAATTTTCAACAGTCATTTATGCACAACTTGCAAGTAATTGTAGCAAGTTTATTTCTTTGCGTCATAATAATGCATTTTGCAACTTCCATGAAATGTTAGATACACAAATAAGTAAAAAACAATTTCATTTTTCAAACTCTGGTCGGGAACCTTCATCAGTTGCGCTTCCCACAATAGAATGTCCTCTCGAACACTTATTTATGTATTTGATACATAACAGTAAATTTGTAGACGCGAAATGTAAGACCAACATTCTCGGGGAATCTAGTACATAGAGGTTTCAAATCTGGAGCCGTTCCGTATAATTGCTGTTCGCCCGTAACTCCTATGTCACCATAACATTTTCAAGTTACTTTACCTATCAGAGATATTTAATACACTCTTCGAGGTACACGTATGTTGTAATCATAAAAAAATATATGAAAACGAAATAATAATCCATGAAGTAGGTATTTTCATTTCAATAAATAAAATCCATTTTTTAAAAAGAGGAAGAGAATGATATATTGAAAACATTACGGAGAACGAAATATTGTTGATTGTTTTCAGATACACTTTTAAAATAAAGCCCAAGTTATTGTTGATTGACGTCACTGTGGTAAAAAAGTAATGAGTCCTGCTCCACCGAGACATTTAGAAAAAGTTACTTAATTTGTTATTCAACAACCACCTCGTTACATACATTTAAATGAGTTTTTTCTCTATAGAGATTGTTTTTATGTCCAAAGCCACGGTTATAAAGTTTTCTCCCTTTGTCTCGGAAAACGAACTCTTAAGGGGTCATCGATTGCTGGTTGTGACCTAAATGACCGACAATTGAGGGTGAAAATTTACAATTCTAATACCGAGAAAATTCTTATCTTACATCAGTGGTGCGTATAGCGTTCTGTTAATTTGCTTGACCTATGTAATACTTGGAACTCTATAAATAGCTTACCTGAATTTTAAACACACAATCTTTATATCGAATAATTACTATCTGATACAAAATTACACAACCACGTTGTTTGAAAAAATCTTGTTTCTCTGACAAAGAATTAAAATACTTTGTAAATGTTGACCTAGCCAACATGTCCCAATTTTATCGAATAACAGTTTGCGTTGACCGAAAATGTAGTCAATGTGTCATTCAATTCGCAATTGTATCTAGAATTATATATACTCTAGGGTGGCCCAAAAAAACAAAATATTTTTTTTTCGAGTCTTGCCTGAAAATATGTTAGTTTACTATGTTTTAAGAACTTTTACCAAAGGACAGGTCGAAAAAAATTTTTAAAAGGTCGCTCCGAATTTTTGAAAAATACCAAAATCGCCGAAAACTGGATTTTTTTTGTTTCAATTTTTTTTTCTCGTCATGTCATCTTTTTTAGTGTAAAACAATATAAGGATTCTGAAAATTTTTAGTCAAAATTTTATTATCTAAAGGTCGCTCCGAATTTTTATAAATTTTCAAGGTAAATACTTTATATCTTTTTGAGCTACCTCTAAACATGAATATTATCGACCTAAAAATTTTTTTTCTTGAATTTCACATATCAAGGAATTAATTTAGAACGCGAGAAGCAGAAAAAAAATTGATTGACAAAAATGAATAATTTTTATAGATGCAGCGTAATTGGCAAAAAATCATAATTTTAAAAATTATTTATTATTCAAAAATTAACATTCTGATTGTATTCTCAGACTTTTTTATAACATTTTCAACTTTTAAATACAATATTAGTCAATTATTAGCTACATTTATATTTTTTTATTTCAATTTATTGACGTTAAGCGCGCTAGTTAAGTATTACTCGTCTTTGTTTTCGATTGTTGTTATTTACTATAAGCATTGCTTTCTGTCTGTATAGTGAGCGTAATTTATACACAACTCAAGAATTTATGTCATTTACAAATAATTTAATTACAATAGAATCAGTAATAATCAGTAATTACGTTGCACCTGTAAAAATTATTCATTTTTGTCAATCAAGTTTTTTTCTGATTCTCGCGTTCTAAATTAATTTCTTGATATGTGAAATTCAAGAAAAAAATTTTGTAGGTCGATAATATTCATGTTTAGAGGTAACTCAAAAATATATAAAGTATTTACCTTGAAAATTATAAAAATTCGGAGCGACCATTAGATAATAAAATTTTGACTTAAAATTTTCAGAATCCTTATATTGTTTTACACTAAAAAGATGACATGACGAGAAAAAAAAATTGAAACAAAAAAAATACAGTTTTCGGCGATTTTGGAATTTTTCAAAAATTCGGAGCGACCTTTAAAACAATTTTTTTCGACCTGTCCTTGGTAAAAGTTCTTAAAACATAGTAAACTAACATATTTTCACGCGAGACTCGAAAAAACAAAAATATTTTGTTTTTTTGGGCCACCCTAATATACTCGTAACTTATATATTATATAAGTTAAAACTTATAAATAGAACGCCATTCCGGATTGTCATTTAAATGTTATTTGTGGCATGTTCTTGATTATTTTTATGTTTTCTTATGTCAACTTAAATTTCATAAATCAAACTTTCAATTTGCAATTTACATTTTCATTACATATTTTAAAGCCATTGACAACGAAGTCAGAATCGACTTTAAAACGTTTGGTATTTTCTTTCAATATACAGCTTTTTATTTCAATTGTGGGTTATTCCCAAGAAAATATAAAAATAACTGTTACAGATATCGCAAATTAAACCAACATAACTAAAAAGCAACAACTTAAGACTTTTTCTGATGTCGGAGTTGAACAACAAAGTTGCAAGGTACAATGTATTTCCAAAATTATTTACACTTTAACTTGGCACCAACTTCAGAAAAAGGTTTTAATTGTTGCTGTAAAATAATTTTTGGCTTTTTAGTTAAATTGGTTTTTTAAGTCGGGTTTTATTTTTTTAATGTATTTATTTTCCAATTTTTAGAGATGTAATGACTTAATTGAATGTAGTTTTCAAAGCTTATTTGGTTTTTCGATATTGTCAAAAATAAGGTATTTCACTTTAAGCAACATTCATTTTTTTAACCAGTCTCGTTTACTGTCGAATAAAATGGAGTAACTTCTCTTGCTAAACATCTATATGTATTAAGAAAGTTTTGCATATGATTCCAACTTAGGTGGATACACTGTATTGGAGACGATTTGAGGATCTTTAACTTTTTCAGGTTTCTTAATTACCAATAGTTTTAATTTAATACCTGTTACAGTCACTTAATAGTGTCTTCTCCTCTAAATTTGACAATAAATCAGTTTTAAAAAATATTCTGCATATATTTTTAGTGATATAACAAAATTGGATGCAGATAACAGAATTAGTTCCGTTTAATAACAATTTTAGATATTATCAACAATAAAAGTACTTACTCCAATTTTTGCCAAAATACACATTTACTGACAAACCTCGTGTACAGTTGAAATAGTTCTATGTAATGATTACAGTTTATGTTCCAGACCATGCAAATCTTTTTATTAAAAATAACTTTTTCTCTATATAGAGACTAATTGAGAAATTCCATCTTGAGGTTGATTAACATTTGTTTGATTTCATTTCAATTTATTTTCAATTTATTACCGCCCAGGTTCCGAAGAAAGACATTCCATTTTTTAATACTATCGCCTCCACTAAAGGTTACTTATAAGTAGTATCCTACCAAGGTCAGATTTTGGCCGAAAATTTTTTTTGTTGAAATGAAATAAGGTAACAGAACTTAACCCGACAACCAACTATAAGGCAATTTTTATATCTCCTAGGGATATTGTTATCTTCTGTTCAAAAAAAGTTCACAAATGTTTTACTGTTATTTTTTGCAGAATGTACTGCGCATAACACATACAATTCTTAATAAATCGAAAACTTTTTGCGAAAAAGATTACTCTTCATATAAAGCTCTGCTTCCCCTGAAAGTATTGTAGGAATTATAAAACTTAAAAATATTGTACAGGGTTGCCAAAAACTAATCCAAATCTAAAATTGCCTGAAGAGGAAACTATCCATAAGATTAGTTTTAGAGCAAAATGCCATAAGAGAATTATTCTGTGTATTCCGAGGTGTAGTAACATATATTTTTTTAAAGAAATTCAAGGCTGAAGGCAATGTACGGGGTATACAAGAATTTTTAGTTAACAATATTACATAATAAAATCAACAAAGAATGAAATATGAATAAATTATACCTCTACGTGAGCGCTATCTCGTGCCCTACAAATTATGAATGTAAAAACAGAGTTTTGCACCCAAACACCAAACCTGTATTTTAAACACTCAACGCCTTTTCAACAACTCTAGGTTGTCATCTTCAAGGAGTAAACCCAAACAGTTTTCGCGAGATAAACATCTACAGGTTCTTCTTGGAACCATCTACTGACCAGAAAAAGAAAGTGTATAGATCTAGGTTAATAAGGATTGAATTTATTTGCTCGTAAAAACCTACTGATTTTAGTCTGAAGTTGGTATGTGTTCGTTCCTCGAAGTTTCCTTGGACTTCCATCGTCTTGAAGTGGTTGATCTCACAACGTTTCAATAGCTGTGTATCTGCTATCGTCATCAGGTGAATTATAGGAAATTCACTGGTGAGTCCAGCGTCCAAATTAAAAATATTGGTAGAGCTCTTCTTCGACCTCTGCCGCTACGCATCACCGGCAACCAACCTCCAGCTACGACGACGCTGATTGGACCAGATAAGACCCAATGACCATGACCGGCGACGCATGACCGGTTAAGGGTATAATATAAATACGACCCATACTCTTAATTTCCTATCATTCACCCTGATGACGATAACAGATACACAGCTATTGAAACGTTGTGAGATCAACCACTTCAAGACGATGGAAGTCCAAGGAAACTTCGAGAAACCTACTGATTGTTGAATTTGTTACGTTACCTAATAGCGATTTTCATATTTTCCTCTCCGAGACTTTAGGATTTTCAGTGACCACTTTCAAAACATGCAATTTAGTTCTTTCGATGGTACAGCAAACTTGATGTTTTCTTTTAAACGTATTATTATCAACTGACTCAGTGAATTTAAAGTGAAGTTAAAGTAACTGTTTATTTGTTTATCTAGATGTCAATTATGAAAAATGTCAGCCGCTTCACGACATCTTCTAAAATGATATCCAAGAATTAACACAAGTTAATTTTTCTCCTGTTTTGTTAATTTAACCACCATGATAAAAATAACTGAAAAATATTCAATGTAATACAATAACCCAACTTCAATTATAAGATTGTAAGTACAATGCGAGATTATGTTTCCGTTACATCAGCATGTTCAATTTTTTTCAACCTACTCAGTTTTTTAGTACTTTATGAAATTTAGTAGTATACCAGTCAGAAAATTCTCTTATGACATTTTGGTATAAAACTAGGCAATTTTAGATTTTTAATTTTTTAACCAACTTCCAAAAAGGAGGATGTTATCAATTGGTCGCGTATTTTTTTTGTAGGTATGTTACCTGATCTCTTCTCCTGTGGTGAACTGTTTTGAATGAATATGCTATTGTTTAATAGAGTATATATCCGGATTGGTGAAACTTCAAATTTGGGAAAAGAATTTTATTGGTAAAGTGATAAAATTTGTGAATGAACACATGGTGCATGGAAATCGACCATTATCCCTAACATATTGGTCGATTTTTCGAAAACTCCTTATGGATGTGTATAGTTCTTTAGCATTTAATCTATTAAGGAAGATCCCTAGGTGATCTCATATACTTTTCTGCGACGTGCAACTTGCAATTTTGCAGAAAATCGCCAAAATTCTTATCAAAAATTTCATCTAAATGACATAAGGGACATTTCCTCATAAAAATTTCAATTCCAACGTAATAGTGCGGGAATTTTAGGCACTGGAAGTTTTAATTGCGAATTTGAAAATTTTCTATGTACATCTCAAGCGCATAGGTAGTAAAGCATAGTATTCTCGACTCCTTAAATCAGTGAGTACCAAGCTCGTTTTGTTTGTATACCAGGCAAATACCTATTTAAGTGAAATTTTTTTCATTTTGCGAAGACGGTGTTTTTGGTTGTCACATTCTCCCGGCCTAATAGAAAATTCAGTGACAACACATGTCAAACTCTAAAAACTGCTATTTGGTGGGTTTATACACAGGGCGCTTAGTTATAGCAAACAAAATCACAAAGAAAAGTGATAGAAGGAGTTGCATTTATATGATGATTGAAATATAAGACGGAGTGGTCCATAGGCAGCCGTATATACAGGATGGTTGGAATATAGGGTGGAGTGAACGTTTGGTGGTATAAAAATGTTGGAAAAAAATGTGAAATCAAAATTATATAGAGTGATTAAAAAACTGTTATATGATGTGGACGTAAACAAATCATATACAGGATGGTTGAAATAGATGCTGGAGTTGAATTATATTCATACAGTGTGATTAAAAAATTATTTATTTTATAGCCCATCAGAAGTTGCATAAAGTGTGGAGAGGAATTAATGTTACACAGGGGGATAATATAAAATGTTAAAAATGAAATGATTTATAGGGTAGCCCACAAGGAGTTATATACTATGGTTGAAAGAACGGATTTGACTCCATAAATATGGGATGGATTCTCCTCCGTCCTATAGTTTACAGAAGGCAGCTTACAAGTTTATGCTTGTCCATGGCCAGTCCTTTGTACATGATGGTTAGTACATAGGGTGGAATGGAATTATCTATACGTATACACAGTTGTCAAAAAAAGTTGAAGAAAGGTTACATGGCGTGGTCCATATTATGGACCTTATGGACTCCATAAGGCATAAATATATTTTGAGCTTATTAAGTCAACGCGTACAAGTACATTTTGTTCGTAAACATTTACCTGTCATTTTAAGTGAAAATGTATCATTGTGTAATGCTGAAGCTTTCAATGTTAGCTGGTTCTGTCTATTAAGGTTATACATACAAAATAAAAAATAAAAATGAAAACTACCTGAACTCAAATAAACTAAAAAGTTGAAAATAAAACATTTTTTAAAAAAATATAACCGACTTCCACCTATAACTATAAACCGACTATAACTAAAAAGCTAAAAATAGTTATAACAAAATACAATTCTAACAAATAAATAACACAACCAGTGTTGTCAGGTACCTACCCAGGAAGTAAAAAATGTAAACATTAAAAGGTGCTCATTCTGTACAAATTAATTACCTACCAATCTAGTATATTTTTGAAGTCGGTGCCAGGCAACCATCAAGTTTGATAAAGTAGTAGATAAGTACGTAATGAAGGATTTTAGATTTGCTTGGCACCGACTTCAAAAATATACTAGATTGGTAGGTAATAAATTTGTACAGAATGATTACCTTTTAATGTTTACATTTTTTACTTCCTAGGTAGGTGGTACCTGACAACATTGAATGTGTTATTTATTTGCTAGAATTGTATTTTATTATAATTATTTTTACTTTTTAGTTATAGGTGGATTCGGTTAATTTTTTTAACAAATGATTTATTATGTTTTATAATTTCAATAATACTTTCGAAGGAATCACAGCTTTTTATGGAGATTATCATTTTTTACAAAGTGAAAAAGTTTTCCATTGGTTAGGAACTTTTCAGTAGAAAGTGAGATTAAAAAAATTTTATTTCTTAAATTATACAGAGGGTTTGAAGTTGCAAAAATGTTATCAGTTTTCGTAATTTCTCAACAGCACTATAAATAATTTTAGTGTCAAATGTAAGTTTAGTGGTTAATTACTGAGTTATTTTTTGGAAAAACTAAAAAAACTCAACCGTGCATAGCGGTAAGTAATTGTGTTAAAGCTTTAAAACTTCATAAAAAGTTTCATTTTTATGAACTGATGAAAATTTCTGACTTTGATGGTTTCTAGGCAAATGTGTTTTTCTACCGTTTAATTTAACGTCATGTTTAAAATGCTACTGTTTTGCGACAATTTTTTTTTAATAATCTGAAAAGAAACATATCTAGTAAATTTATCAAGTCTCTCTGAACAATGCGTCAGAGATTAATATTCATATACTGTCTTCGAGGTGTCATTCTTTTGTACGCAAGACAATATATATAATATATATTGTTTCTGGTTAGGGAACCTTCATCAGTTGTGCGTCCCACAATTGAATGTCCTGGCGAACAATTCTTTATGTATTTGATACATTTCGTTAAATTTGAAGACGCGAGAGGTAAAGACCGACATCTAGGATTTTCGGGGAAACTGACAGGTGAAGTTAACCTAAAAATTTCATCGTGACATTCTAACCTAGGAATTACGGGTAACAGCAATTACATGGAACGGCTCCAGATTCGAAACCACTTTGTGCTAGTTTCCCCTAAAATACTAGATGTCAGTCTTTACATCTCGCGTCTTCAAAATTAATCTTCATTTCAGTTGGTTTTATCTGTAAAGGTTAAAAGGTTATGTATCAGTTTTCGGCACAGGAAAATCAAAAAATAGGATATATGACATGTACATTCTATGTTCCTTTCAGATTGTTAAAAAATAATTTGTCCTAATAAATTTTCGTAAATGAAATGCTCTCGAAAAAACTATATTTTCTGGAAAACCAACAAAGCCACGAAGCTGAATTTTTACAAATGAAATTATCTACTGTGTTTCAAATCTCTAAGAGTTTTTTCGCAACAAAGATAGATTCAAAAACTATAAAACAAATTTATTTTAGATTATTTCATTCTGTCGAAAATCCCAACAAACGTAAAATTTATAGATTTTGGTCTTAAATTCACTTACGATCATCTAGAAAATTTCTGGTTACATAGTGTTTAAGGTCATTTTTTATAGAAAAATTTTACTTCTTAGGGTACTAAGTTCGCATTTTTAACATACGAGTCCTGGTTCGGCTTATAATGAAACAGATACATCACAATATACTATCACTTATTTTTTCCCACTTTGATCAATCTTCGTAGGCATTAAAAACCATTAAATTTTTATAACAGGAATTCAAGATAAAATTTTAGGCTTTGAATTATTGGTGTTCTTAACACAAAATTAGGATATTACGGTGTCCTTGGTATATTACCAAAAATCGTTTCTATCTGATGTTCCGTTCTGAATTATTTATTATACTGATTGATACTCATACCCTAAAATATACCGAAAATAGAAAAAAAAACGTTTATAGTTTAATAAAGATTTAATGATTCATATCCTAATCAATATCTAACCTATTTTCACAGTAAATGACTTTCCAATAACGAATTTAACATTGTTTTTCATGGATTTTTGGAATAATCTCAATTTCTTGTATTTAAAGGTGGTTAATATAAAGTTACTAGATAGGTATGTATAACTTTCCTCATACTTGATGGAATTTAGAAGCATGTCTTTACAATTCCTCACAGAAAATGAATATCTGTGTAAATATCAAGACGCATTTCAAATCTTATAAAAGTTTTGTTTTCTTTGAATCGTTTGGTACATGTCACCACAAAATGCCTCAAGTGCAGAAAACTTTAAATAAGACGTTAAAAATGAAAACATTTATAAGAGTACAGAAAACTTTTGAAATTATCAAAAAAATTTTGAAATTATCAAAAAAATTAACACTAAAATATAACCGAAAAAATAGGATACTACAAAAAAATTTCATCTACAGCTGGCAGCGCCATCTTTTTCTATAAAAGGCTGTGTTAAACATTTATAGATCAATTGTTTCCTGAAAGATTGTGGCATCGTTAATTAATGTTAATACTTGAAATTACTGTATATTTCCAAACGTTTCGGGGTCTAGATCAGACCCCGTTGTCAATGAAATGGAAATAAACATATACAACAATAAAATCAAAAATCAATAATTCCTGTAGTTAATACTTGTAATAAATTAAAAGTAAATAAATTCATTGTAACATAAAACTCAATATTAAAAGGCAATTGAAAGTTTGTCAGGATGATTCTAAATATGTAAAAGCATATGAAAACATCAAATGCAATTAAGAGTCATTAAACGTATAGCAGTGATAAAATACTGGAGCTAGACCATAAACTGGTGATATATAAATGCAAAATGCAACCTATTCAACAAATTAAACACATTTTTCAAAACTAACAAATGTGACAGTTTCAACAAAATTTATTCAAACGCAAATAGGAATTTCAATAAGTATTTACAAATATTCTATTGATTCGATACATTACAATGAAAGCATTTAATGAATAGAAAATATCAAAATTTTACCTTGATTTTGAGACGTAAACATCCCCACTGACACTTGTTAAATTCAATAGTCCAGAATTGTAGTAATTTCATATTTTAAGTACAATAGGGGTAATAATTCACAAATTCATACCATACATATTTCTTGATAGCAAAAATGTCAATTTTAGATCCGTCCTAGGCAGCCCAATCGACTCGCCAATCATAACAAGGATCTCTCCAAGCCACCGGAATTCCATAGAAAGTCGTGAACAAGTTTTATCTATTCCTCCTCAGTCATCTGGTTCAGAGTCTTCTGGATATTTCACACCGCCTTCCGAAACAAAGCAAGCTTTTGTGAAATTAGATACAGAAGAGAATCCTTCTGAGTCTGGAGAGAGCAGTCACAATGATAAGAATAATAATTCTGAAGATTTTGTCGATTCATGCAAAGAGCCAACCGAATTCATTGTGGAAAACAGTTTGCAGGTAATAATATTTAATTAATTTTCTTGCCTAATTGTCTTTTGAATTTATACTATTTTAAGTTTTGTAAATGCTTTCTTAATGAGTAAGCAAGAATGAAATTAAACAGAAGGAAATAAACACAACGAAAGTCCAGTAGTCTAGTGTTTGACGGTTAAAATAATATTTATTTCAGGATTCTTTCGGGCAACACCGATTTTATCTGTCTCTCCTGTATAAAATTGTGAAAATCATAGTGTAAGCGTATTTCTTGCAATGTTTCAACCTCTTTGCAAATCTGAGATAAAAGTGAGTGTTAAGTGACCCACAATAATTTGTTTTCTGAATGTTATTTGTGGCATCTTCTAGTTTATTTTAGATTTTCTTGGGAATAATACCCAAGAAAATCTAAAATAAACCACAATAATTTGTTCTACACAAGCTTTCGCTTAAATGAAAATAACAATTAACTACATAAATGGTAAAATGAAGGAGCCATTCTTGTTTATCAGAGGATGCAGTTGCCTTGCCTTGTGGCCATCTTCGGATTATTATTTATGTTGTGATAACTGAAATACTTTTTTTTATTTAGGTCTAATTCGCAACTATAGCACCTTTTATTACTTCTTTTCTAAATCCCGGTTTTATCAATATCCACCGGTTAGAGTTTCTAGATATTTGCAGAAAATAATTTGTTAGTTATTAAGTAGGATTTTTGCTTTGGAGTCCTAAATACTTTCTGTAGTAACATATATAAATGGAGAAACGGGACAGGAAGAATAGAAGATGACATAGATATCACCTATATAGAAAAAAGGGTAGAAAGATAGGTGTGCAAACTATAGATGTATTTCTGTAACTAGCAGCATTTGATTTATATTACTATTTATGGAAACTGAATGGACACCAACAGGCAATATTTAGGTAGAACAAGCGTCGATAATACTTTCAGTTTAAATGATGTTTAAAGGTAACAGAAGAAACTGCCACGAATAGAGAATTAAACCCAGATCTGGCAAAGTATACGATACGTTATGTGTTCGGGATGCATTGTGAATTTGGGGGGTTTAAGTTAAGAAAGCCCTCATCTTTTTGACCGAGAGGGATAAAAGCAGGCAAACGACCAGTAGTTTCGGAACGCCACAATAGTCATAGAGTTGTTGTTAATTTTTTAAATTTGTATCATTTATTTAGTTGTTTGTATGTATCGATTTACATGTTTTCTTCATTCAATAAATTATATCGTTCACTTTGTTAGTTGAAAGGTGTATATTTTAAACATGACATCACTCATTGACGAAAAAGTTAAAATCATCAGAGAACTGTCCGTAGACAAAGATTTTGCCTGTTCTCGACATTATTCAAAATAAAGGATCTGAAATATATGGCGAGAGCTAGAGGCAAATAACCGATCACAACGCTTTTGGAATTAAAATTCCCTCGTTTTCTAAATTGACTAATTTTGCAGCTCTCGGAGAGAGGGGATACAAAATAACAATCATACAATATCACCTATAAAATGTATATTTGTGTGTGTGCCACTAAATAAAACAACACGAAGAAAATTTAATGCGACTGAAAAAAAGAAGGGGTTCGTATATCCCTATAAACGGGCTCCTCTCGTTATTACTACATTGTTTATCAATTTTGCAATATTTTTGCGGGATTTGAATTTTTTCACAAACTTCCTAAGTAGATGAACTCACGAATGAAACGACACCTTGATCACATATTTTCTGAACTGAAATTTGATTTGAGATTATTCTGGATAATTCATTTTTATTGTTTCGTGTTCATTTTACGTCCTTTTTTAAATTCATTATTTAAAAATCGATAAATTCATCTTCATCAACTTCAAACATATTTTTAAATACAGTAATAACAATTTTATTTATTTGTCAACAGATCAGACCCTGTCCATCGTTAACATAGTCCAAAATTTTCATTCAATAATGTGGTTTCTATTTATCCTTGAGAAAACGAAGAAACGTATTCCAATAGATCAAAAGGTGTATTTATAGTGTATTTATATACACAATATATACTCATTGACAAAGAAGTCATCACAGCAGAAGCTTTAATACTGTTTTGGTAAAACATTTAAAAGCTATAGTATGGAGCAAACGATTAAAATTTTTTTTATGAATTAATATTGTGGTTGTTTGTTGCATTTTTTTTCATTTACCAAATAACAAACATTCAAAATCGATGTTTGGTGATGTTAAAATGCTTAGAATACGGGTACGCCGAATGTATCGCCAGCTAAGTGAATTTGAAAGATGTTACGAATTATTGGTTTGCGTGAGGCGAGGTTTTCATTTCGAGAAATCGCTAACCGCACGAACATAAAACTACTGTTATGAGATGTTGTCAAGTGTGCTTTGATAATACCCAAAATCAGACAAGAGTAGGCACAAGGCGTTGAAGAAAATGAAGTTCAAGATCGACCTCTAAGAGTTATAGCCTTTAGAGACCGATTTTCGACCACTGGAATTTTGGCAGATGAGTGGTTAGGAGAACAAGGCCATCTTGTAAGTGTCCGAACGGTTTACTGCCGTATAAGGACTTTTGGACTGCAGCATTTCGACTCCATCTTGTGTTACCTCTGGCCGCTAAGCATCGGCGGCAACAGCTACAGTGGTGAAGAGAACGACAACATGGAATGTATTATGGCATCAGTCTGAATCTTGATTCTGCTTAGGTGGACATGATTGCCGAAGAAGGTTTAGACGACGTCGAAAAGAAAGGTGTCAACCTCAATTTGATGTTGAGCACCATGTACACCGGACAGTAGGCGTTATGGTATGGATTGCTATTGCACATGGAAGTAGTTCATCTTTTGTCTCTTCAGGATGTAGTTGAGCCGTATGTACTCTCTTATCTTAATCGGTTCGTGGATCCCATATTTCAACAAGATAATGGTCGGCCTCTTGTTCGTCAAGTTAGTTGAAACCTTTTTGAAGAGACCCATGTGAATTTGTTTTGCCATGGCCGCCCAGATATGATGGGTAAAAAGAAGGCTCCGAATTTTACCCCAGCCCCCACGGACTTTGGAGGTTCTAAGACATGACAGTATTCCTCAAGAAGTAATTGACCACCTTATTGAATCAATGCTAAGACGTGTATAGATAACCGCGGTGGACTAACACCTTATTAACAACTCAGATTTAAAAAATTAAACTCCTTGGTAATTTTTATTCAAATTTTAATCATTTAGTGGGTGTGCATTTTCAGACCTATGTTTATATGAAATACTTTCTAAACATCCTGTATAATGTTCATTTAAAAGTTTCAACTAGCATAAATATGTACAAAACCTGTGCTGGAATTTAATATAATATTCTTACCAACTCCTTGTGTTCTATCTTGACATAATACTGACAGGCAATAAATAAGGTACATTAGAAGCTTTGTATTCATATTCGAGGTAATTTATAGTTAATTACATAGAACAAAGTGTTTCTGTCTTCACTTCCTTAATTTCAGCAAAGCAAAAAGTCAAAAACCTTGAAAGTGTTTCAGAAAATTAGCTTACATTCAACAGATTCGTTGTTTTAATTGAATATTGATTTTCGTATTTTTTATTTTTGTAATAATCGTGCGAAAAAATATGTTTTCAGTTCACGTTGATTGGAAGGTCATTATCTATTATGAATTCAATAAATCACATCACATATATATTGATGTGTTATCAAGAATCAAATGTTTCTTATTCAAAATTTACTATCGCTCCTGCCATAGAGCTGATATTAATCTTAGCGTTAAGTATTGTGACAGTGAGTGGAATAGAATGGAGCCTTTGTTGTATAGGTTATAGAACTCGGAGATTCCATAAACTTTTTTTATGTCTCTACGTTAGTCAATAATACCATAAGAATCGAGAAAACTACATTTAAGTTTAAGGTTGAAGTATAAATTCCTTGAACTCAACCTTAACTATTGATTAGTTATATTTATGGAGTCATATGGTTTTTAATTCTGTTTACGTTACAATTTAATCGAAGAATTAACAGGGTTTCATAACTATATTTATATCTATTAAGTTTGTTATTTCACTACTTTAGCCAACGCCGCACTATGGGTCAATTAGCATTTTTTTAACGGACACCTAATATCTAGAGCAAAAATAGAGGTATCGAAATAATTCTTTTTTTAAATTGAACCTTAGGTTATGTAGAGGTTATGTAGATTAAGGGAAAATTAGTTAGAATGCCATTATCCACTACTATAGGGGTGGAAATGGGGGTTGAAATGGGGCACATTCAAATTTCGATTTTTTTTCTTTTGTTTATGGTATATCTTAAAGACAAATAGAGGTTCTTTTTTTTTAAATTGTATAGTTATTAATATAAATTACAAAAATATTTATTGCAAAGTTATCCTCCCAAGAGTATAATCCCCCAAAAATACTGTTTAGTGATTCATTGGACGCTGAACACTCCACTGTGGAGATTGTTTATAGTTATCATTTTTCTCTAAAGGCATCAAAAATGGTTTTCTGATTCATTCTAATATCTTAAAATGCAATACAAAAATTTTTTTTTGACAAGATCAATAATTATATACGTTTTTGTTGATAGGTACCCAAAAAATATCGGTTCATAAAAATTTATGAAAGATAAAAAGTACGAATGTGACACATTGCCTCTGATCATTTAGCACATATTCCAAAAACATCATCCCTTAAAATGGCAAAAATAATAAAAAAAATTAACTAAACATTGTCGAAAAATATTCAAACTAATGGACTGAAAACTCACTTACGATATTCATCAACGATTTTTGTGTCGCGTTTTTACTCCCATACCCCCGTTTTCATTCGTATAGTGAAAAATGATAACGATAAATGATCTCCACATTGTGAAATATTAACGAAATTGTTTTTAGAACCGTGGTCAGCGTCCAATCAATCACTAAACTGTATTTTTTTGGGCATATTTTTCGTTTCCTATACTTTTAGGAGACTACCTTTGCAATAAATAATGTTATAATCTATATTAATAATTCTACAATTTAACCAAACAGCCGTATAAATATCTCTATTTGTCTTTAAGATATACCATAAAATAAAGAGAAGGAAGTTCAAATTTTGAAATGGGCACCATTTCAACCCTCATTTCCACCCCTATAATAGTGGATGATGACATTCTAAATAATTTTTCCTTAATCTACATAACGTAAGGTTTAATTTAAAAAATATTTCGATATTTCTATTTTTGCTCCGTTAAAAATAATGCCATTTGATCCATAGTAGCCCGTAGCCCGAAAAATTAATTTGATTACTCTAGCGATTTATTAATTTTTTGAAGTGAAAACTTCTTTAGCGGCGCTGAGCACTTTTTTTGTATGGGTAAAAATTTCCAAACTCGCGTCAGGGTCACGTGATGCTGATCGAAAAAGCGTAAGATCGAGGGGAAGGGAGAGGAACTAGTATCTCCCACTCTTTCTACCGTGCCTGAGTGTGTTGCTCCGTTTAGGCGGCACAGGGCGCTTGCGCGAATGTCCGTGTGTGTTTATGTACAGTGTGCCACGCGTATCTAAGGATGGTGACAGCTGTCGGCTTGACTGTTGTGTAGTAACCACACTGTTGTGTATTCGTATATGTGAATTGTTTAAATTATGGAAATTGAACAAAGTGCATCTATTAATGAAAAAAGTGATGATGAAGTAGTGAAAGAAAATGAGTGACTACTTTATAAATATACTAGAAGAAAAATATACTAGATGAAAAACTCTTACTTGGCTTTAGCTATAAGCTGAGCACTATAAAACGTAAAAAAACGAATAATAATAATAGTAATAAATACAATTTTAATAATAAGATTAGGTTTCGATCGAGTCTGTATTTACACATAATAGATGTAATATTTGTAATATGTTTATACTTTATAGCATTAACCTACATTTTCATGACACCACAATAAGCCCATTTGCGGTGTAAGTTTACCAAAAAAATAATTTCGACTAAAAATAAATGAAATAAGATAATAATAAATAATCGGTGTAGGTTTTTAATGAATATTGTATTCTACCTCATAAATGATAGTACTTTTGTACTTATAATTAAACACAACGTTAATATTGAAGTTTTCACTTCTGCCGGCACTCCCGGAGTGCTACCTGTATTTTTTTATTCATGCATTTCCACTATATAAGCGATGTGTGGAATAACAAAATATATTGTTAAGAAACAAAAACGTGAATTTGTTAAAAATTAATCTTCAATCTCAAATTTCTTTAATAGTATTATTTTTCGTTAACCTCAAAAATCAAATGTATTTATTTTGTTGATATTTTAATCTTGGACTTAGTCCAGCGCGATATGGACTCGCCTGCTAAGGCGACTTCTTATAATCTAGGCAAACCAATAATAATTTTCTATTTTTCCTCCAACAGTTGCTTAGGTATGCATGTAATTGGCTGTGACTTTCTTAATAACTCTCAAACTATACATTTTTAAACTACAAAATCATTTGCATTCTGTGAACGAGCACTGTAAGCTGTAAATTCTCTCGCAATTTTAAGTGAGAAAGCAAGTTTGGTTTTTCCAAATTTTTGGCTCAGTAGTTTCGTAGATAAAAATTAGTCTGTTTTTATATACTTACCTTAATATTATTTAAATAAATTATTTTAAAATAACAATATATAACATACTGAGTGGCAAAACTCTTGCATAACTCTTTATTTTGACATAACAATTTAGTTTACAAGATAACGTCGTTTTCAATGTTTTCTTTATGAAAATTTTTAAATCTTCGTAAGCTTCTAAAATTATTCCATATGTCGCAAAGTGGGAGAATAGCATAAAGTGAACTCACTAATATTTACCGTTCTTGCCAGTTGTTGCAATGCCATTTTTAACAGCGACTTTTAAAATTAGACTAACCTAGAATTGCGATTGCATTTCTCTTTAAAGTAAAAATTGACAAAAAATGTCAAGTTAAACGAAGTCTATTTTAATTATATGTGCTGATCAAATGAGGGCTCAAAACGATGTTTGTGAAACTCGAATTGAACAGAAATTTAAAGAAGCTGATTTCCTTGATCTGGTGGATCTTCAATATTGGAGAAAAAATGTTGGACGTTGTTTTGTCTATTGAAATAAATCACTGGAAATTATTGCAAAATCATCTGTGAAAAGGATTGTGAAAAATGAAATCTGATATAGTCAAACTAATTCGCGATCTTAATGAAGATTGTCTTCGATTAGAATTATGCGACAGTTACATAAATATAGTCAATAATGATTGTCTTTTTACTCGACTTTCTGTGTGAATGGTGTAGTCAACAGGCAAACCTGTCACTATGAGTTACAACATATCCCATCTGGGCGATTGAAGCTCATTCTCAATATCCCTAATTTAGCAATCCTTGGGATAGCATTATTGAGAACAGAGTTACGGGACCTCATTTTTTCTATTTCTCTTTAACAGGTCAAATATATTTAAAAATTCAAGCGTAATTTAATTCCCAAGTGATTTCACTTGTTCCCAACTGTGAATAACTCCAACATTCCAGCAGATTTAATTTGGCTTGAACAAGATAGTGCACTTCCATACTTTAGTAAAGAAATGCAGCAAATATTTTCGCGTCAATGAAATAGACGAAGTAGTAAAATAAAGTAACCTGCTAAGGGGCCTGACCTAACTGCTGTGGAAGTTTTTGGGGTTATCTAAAACGTAGAGCGTATGAAAATAAGCTGAAGAAATTGAAAGACTTAAAAAATCACGTCACGTATGAATTTCAAAAAATATCTTCTGAAATAATATGAAATACGCTTAAAGAATCCGAATTACGGCTTTAGACCAATCAATAGAGCAAAAATTAACTGATAATGTGTAAAAAATACTATCAGGATACCGACTGTGCCATCACATTAACAAAGCCATATTTTGCTATGTTTTCCACTAGCAACTATGGTTTTTTACTTTGTTATAAACAATTGAAGCAAGAAAATTACGTTTTTTTTCTTAGCATGTTTATAAAATCAAAAATAATACACTAATCTTAATGGTGTCAACAGGTCAATTGTAAAGCATGAAAATACCAATGAAATGAGCCCAGGCTCGATCCGATTGGATTATCAGTAACAGGGAAAAACAAAAAATACTGAAAAATGTAGCATTTTTTTTTAATCGTATCTTCGTCACTTTAGAAGCTGTAGAATACCGGTTTATTATTTTCTGTTCACTATTTTTGCATTGTGCCCCCATGCGTCATAGATAATCTATTTCAATTTTGAAAAAAGTTGTTGAAAGTAGAGGTGTCATTCTACAAAGCCTCTATTCTCATTTTTCACTAAATGTTTGTGAAATATTTGAAAAATGTTAGCAAACATGACAAAAAATGGGCGAGCGTATGAATGTATCCAAGGAGTGGGGGAAACACAGTTGTTGAGGAGAAGCTTATAGTAATATATAGTAGAGGCACATACATAGATCATTGTAATATTTAAAATCCTCACAAGTAAGAATGTTTTTAATGACCGCTCTCTTTCGATGTTCCGTAAACCCAAAATCCACAAATTAAAGCAAAAACGAGAAACCATTTACATATAAATATATTAATAAACAAACAGTTCTCATTTGATATAATAAAATCGAACAAATCACTCTTTATAGATGTTTCTTTAGCGATTAGATTCTTTCACCATCTGTCAGAGTGACAGTTGCTATCGATAATAATTATTGTTAGCAGTTCCTCTCAACAACCGTGTTCCCCACACTACTCGAACGCATTCATACGCTCACCAAATTTTGGTCACTTTTCGTATATTTCAGAGACATTTAATGAAAAATGAAAATAGAGGCGTTGTAGAATGATACCTCTACTTTCAACATCTCTATTCTGAATTGATATTTGACGATCCATGTCGCATGGAGACACACTGCAAGAATAGTGGACTAAAAACTTCAGATCGCAATTATTCAAAAACTAATAAACCGATAGCGTCTGGTTTAGTCACGCATAAGGTAGGTATCAATTACTATCAGTTCTTACAAGCCCAGTTCTACAACTTCGATTGTGACGAAGTTATAATAATATAAAGGAAACCGGTAAATTTTCCAGTATTTTTTGTTTTTCCCTGTTACTAAAGATCTTATCGGATCGATCTTGGGCTCATTTCATTGGTGTTTCCATGCTTTACAATTCACCTGTTGACACCATTGAGATTAGTTTATTATTTTTGATTTTATAAACATGCAACGAAAAAAAAGGCAATTTTCTTGTTTCAATTGTTTATAATAAAGTAAAAAACCATAGTTGCGAGTGGAAAAGGTAGCAAAATATCACTACCAATCATTCTTAATGTGATGGCACAGGTAGTATCCTGATAATATTTTTTGCACGAAAAAATCTCAATTGATTGGTCTACTTGATAATGTCAATTTAACGGGCAAAGTTAGAAGATTTCCTATTTAACGTAAATAGGTTTAATATTTATTTTTATATTTAAATTCCATTTATTCAAATTAATTATTTGTTAGTGCACTTTATGGCATTTAATCATAAATTTCTCCGTAACTATTGGTTTTAAAAAATTAGTGATATAATGAGGTCCAATATGAAAACAACAACTGTTAAATGAAAAACTCATTACACTCATCTGTTATGTCGAAACTATTACAATTTAAAACAGAATTTGAGCTATACGAGCGTTTTTCATATATTTTTCTTTCATGTCAAGAAGACTGACTGCAGCCTTTTTATCAAGTTACAGAGGCTATTAAAAAATGAGAAATCTAATGCATGTCTGTTTCAAATTAGTTCTAAGATCAGAAATTCAAACTTAGAATCTTAGGAAATGGTAGGCGAAAACCTACAATACAACAATACAATACAATACACTTAAAGACCCAAAAAGGACACCTGATGACTAACATTACATAATAAGTAACGCCGGCGAATTGTAGTAGAAAGCAAAATGTTGAATTGGAGCAGTACCCAGCGTATACATGCCGATTTTATGGCAGCACGATGCGGAAATCTGCCATTCTAATGTAGATGAAAGAGTTTCGAAATCGCAAGGGAATAAGGATGATCTATGATCAGAAAAGCACCAAAGGAGGTTGATTAAATTGCACCAGAGCATTCACCAAAAATTTGTAGCATTATTTATATCTGGCTTGTTATTACGAGTATATGTTATCCTTTTTACAAGATCCAGATGGGAGTATGTTCCGCTAACCATTATTTGGATGCTACGTTTGAAAAAATGACTGTTCAAAGACAAAATGAATTTGTATAGATTGTTGAAGAGATACTTGATAATTTTTGTCCATACATTTAGGGTTTATATCTTCAGATTTTCCGTGCAACAGGGAAATATGTGAAAATTGTAAAAGGCAAAAAAAGTGTAATGAGGCAATTTCGAAAAATTGCCAGGGATACTGGTTTTCTGTACAGAAATTCTTTGTGGGGCACAGATATGTCTTGTATATGATTAACCATTATTCCTGAATGTAAATAATAATTTGTTTATTGTTATAGCTACAACACACAGCGATTGACAACGACCCCAGAGTTGGAGTTGAAACGTCTACAACCATAAATAAGTATCACAAAAAACACCATTTACATACATAAATACAGGTTAATCATATTGTAGATACCTCTCTCTCAAAACGTCTAATGGGAAGAATTTTGGACAATAAGCAATCCGGAAAATTTTCCGAAATTGCCTTACTACAGCTTGTCCTCTATTTACAATTTTCAAATACTTGTCTGTTGCAGGAAAAATCTCAGTAAAATACCCCAAAATAATATGTAAATCTAAACAATGTTAAAAGAATTTGGTCACATTATTTTGTTATTGCTTATGAACGATGCTCCAAAATTCTACGTATTCCTCTGTTTCCCCTTTTTCATAGAATTTCATGATTAGTGTGATTTTAGAATCTGAAGAATTCATCGTAAATTCGTATTTTTTTAAATTAGTAGATTCAAATTTTTGAGCAGTAATCGTTAGAAATATGAATATGGTTCTTTGTTTAAGGTCTGTAACCTATAAATTTTGTGACTTCTTTTTCTTACCTGGTAAAGAGATGCAAATGGAAATCCGAAAATATCAAAGTATTTCAGATTTTGTTTCTTTGTAAATTAAGTAAATATTTGTTAAATCTTAAAAATCAAGACTTTACCTTGATAACACCTAAACTACAAGTTGTAAATGCAAAAGTTTTAAATCACAGCAAAATCTATCGAAAACGATCGACGTATTTATAAATTTTTCTTCTGTAACTCTGCAAATAGGATAAAACATAATTTTTGTAATGATTAATTGCGTCTATGGAAATGCCATTAAGAGCCTAATTTTTTGTAAATAATAGTTTTTAACGTAAAGGATTTCGTGAATAAAGATTTGGTATCTTAGCAACAACTCAAACAAAAAAAAAACATAATTGACTTTACAGTTAGGAAAAGTCTGGTGAGAGAGTGTTTGTCTATAATTTGTATTAGGTTGGCTATCGGACAGCATTATCAAAACATCGTCGAAAAATACTAATATTTAACATTAAAAAAATAGCTAGACACCAAATCTGCATGATTTCACAAAAAGAAAGTAGTCTATCAGTTTCAGTGTTAAGTTTAGAGGTTATCATCGAGAAACTTTGATTTTTCTATTTTCACAAACTTTTAGATACTTTAGATGGAAACAAACCCGGAAATTTTTGGATATTTTCGATTTTTCCATTTAGATCGCTTTACCATGCAAGAAAAACAAGTCCCAATATTCATAGGTTTTCTTGCCTTGGAAAAAAATATTAAATTTGATTGTTTGGGCTATATGCAGCACCGTACTAAATTGTTTTACTCTGATGATTATCTTTTCTTTAATAACGTGGTATATAACTTAACATATGATATATCACTCTATTGCTCTATTAATCCATTATCGACCTTTTAACAAAAAATTACAGTTCCGTATTTTAAAAAAATGGTTGACGTTTTCCCAGAAGAAACAACGTAGCAAGGAAGATTAGATGACTGATACATTTTGCATGATCTTTCGATTTAAGACATCTGGTAAAGATGGCGAAGCGGCTGCTACACCTGTAAATAGTTTTGTTCGGAACTGATTTAGGTTATTTGAAATACTAGAAAACCTTATATGATACTAAAATTCTATAGGTAAATTAGTGAGGAAAACCACTATGCTAATACACTAATCCCTAATTATCTTACCGTCTAACATAATAGGGTAATTGAGTTAATAAAATCTTAAGTTACACATTTCTAGAGATTCTTATGTAATAAATTATACCAGGGGCTATTTTGGGATTGGACCTTTGTCTGAATTAATAAGGTTATTATTTTTATATAACATTATGCTTTCGTATGAGTCCAATTCATTAGAATTATTGACTTGTCTAACTAATAGTAACGAATTTAAATCGCGTCCAGCTAGCCATACCCTAGGAAAATATTGGGGGAATACTTTGTTTATGGGCAGATTGTTCAGGCCAAGAAGGACACCCAATATTTTCCTATGATATGACTAAGGTACGCGGACGATATATTTGCTGCTTTTGATACGAATAAGTGTAATATTAATTATTTTGTCTTTTATCTTAATAATAAATATCTTACTATTAAATTTACGTATGAATTAGATGTATTTGTTATAAAAAATGGTAGCTGTTTGTTTTGTATTTTCCAATGATAAATAATAAATTTTTCTTAAAAAACGCAAATCACGCAGATTCTCTGAAGCCACAAAATACTCCTCTAAACAAATCATTATATTACATATAAACAATTGGACCAATTACAAAAGTTTAGCGGGCTGCGGGTGATGACAACCAACTGGTTTAATTTACATTTTAATCTTTCATTAGGTTGGCTTAGCTTAATAATCAACTGAGTATATTTGTTTCGCATTGCTATTCTTGTTCTATGTTTATAGATTGTCTAAAATCTCAATAATTTTGGAATATACCAGAATATATTTACTTGTAACCAGCAGCTATGGGCTACTGCTCTATTCTCGCTCCAAAAATCATAGAAAGTTGTAGTACCTTGCATACAGAAATCACCCCTAAATGAAATTTTACTCAATGTTTTTATTAATAACAAATTGTTTTTTTTTTCAGCGAAATGCTTCAATAAGCTCAGCTGAAACTACTGACGTAATTGAAGAAATTAGCGAAACTAAAATCGACAAATTGTCTATCAGAAGCATAGAATTTTCGAGAGAAGAACTGAGATTGAATGGATTTAGCACACTTATCATAAAAGACCTGATTTTTCAGATAACGCAACAATTTTGAGCGAAAATAGCAGCAAGAGTAAATCTATTACCGACCTACATAATCACAACTTTTTACCTGAAATCAACTCCGGGAGAAAGTCCACCTCATCAGCTCCCATAATAAAAGACACTTTTATAACTACCGGAGAAAGAATAATAACGACAGCAGCTGATTTATCGACGTTCGAAACAAATCTGCCTGAAGAAATCCATCTACCATTAGAAATAGAAGAAACGTCGGAGATTACTATTACCAGAAAACTAAGTAGAAGATTATCGAGGTCCACAGTAAGCGCTCCATCAAATCCACCCCTAGAAGCATCCATGAAACTACTCCGAAATCTTCGAGGTCAGCGAACAAACCTAAGGAAACACTTCAGCAAGCTTTGGCACAAATGAGCAACCCTGAGTGGGAAGTTGTCGTCCAAGGCCTACAGAATCTAACGAAAGTTGCTAAACACCATCCTGATGTCGTAGAAGCACAAATGCATGCCGTTTGTGTAAGTCTAGCGAAGCAAATAAAAAATTTGAGATCGCAAGTGGCCAGGACTGCTTGTAATACTGCTTCTGAACTGTTTGCATCCTGCAAAAGAGGCCTAGAAATGGTAAGCATGTATACTAATGTTCGTTTATAAACGAAGTAATTATTGTGGGTGTTTTCTCCATATGATGTATACATAGTGTGAATGTGAATGCAGAGAATATTTTCTTGTCATCTCAATTTTTCGATACTATTTTCCATATTTCTATAGAGCTAGTAATGCCACTTTCCCTCTTTCCCTGTACCATTTCAGTTAAGAACTTGTTTGGGCCACCTTTCCATCTTTTTAGGGTCTCAGTAATTCATCTCCAAAATCCTATCTCTGTGGCTAGTAACTTATTGTTTCTTTGCTGGTTTATTACCCAAACGTAAGTACCAGGAACGTCCACTATGATTTACACATTCTAACATTGGTTCTAGGTTGTACAATTAACTGTGTTACGTTGCTTCTTTGCTTGGTCTAATTGCGATTTCATGTAGGCGTTACCTTATTATTTAATTTGTAGTTCAGGTCTTAGTAAGGTTTATTTCCATTCTTTCCACATTTACCTATCTTTAACATACACCTTCGGCTACTAAATATTAGTGATCTTTTTTCAGCAGCATAAGCATGTAGCAGCTGCAGTCTTCAATCTTCGTCAAAATTATAGGATCATGGCCAAAAATGCTGCTAAAATAATTTGCAGTCTTCGGTATTTATACACATGCTTGAGCATTTTTATCTTCAATTTTTTAGTGGGTGGTCTGTATATAGTATAAAGAGCACAGAAGCTATAGAACAACATTGTCTTAGTCCTATTGGTTCTGAAAAGGGTTGAGATAACTTTTAGCCTACTTAAATACTGTTCGTAGTTTCTGCACCTAATGTTTTAACGATTACTCTGTTTTCTCAACAACTATCTATCAGTGCAGGCCATAGTTTTCCAGCAGCCTTTTAAGATCACGAATATCAAAATTCTGCATAAAATCAATTTTGTCTACATCCATATTTGACTTTTCTATCGCAATCTTTATAATTTTGCCGAAAAGCGGTGAAAAAGGGTTCATTATCCTGAACCTTTATATTTGTAATTAATTTTTTGATCGCTGTTTTTGAGATACATTCATCCTCACATGTATACAAAAGAACTAAACCGATCAGCAGTTCCAGTAAGTGTTCAGTATCATTCAACTCAAGTTTCATTCGTTTCTACCAAGTCCTAGTACTCGTCCATTCCTTATGGTTGTTAAAATAATCATAATATATTACAATTTCGCATTTCTAACTAAACACATAAAATGCTCTTGGTTACCTTCAACGTCATTGTCTGGCTTATTATTAAGACTGTTGTTAGTTCTCGGATGATTAACCCTTTACCTTTGATAATGCGTGAAAGAAGCCCTAGACGATGAGTTTTCACGGTCTATTTCACTAATAGTTTTGACTTTTCTTTTCGCTCCCATCGGTTTTCTACTGTGATTAATTTTGTCTCTGTTGATTCACACTACGTGTCCTAGCCATCTGAGTTTCTTGGCTATTACAAAAGAAGATATTTTGGGCTCACAATGTATGTTCTCTACTTCTTCATTTTTTCTTCTCCTCCCCTCACATTCCGCTCTACTTCTGTTTTATTCTGAACCCATGTTTCACTTCCTTATGTAACTGTATCTCGAATCACTGTTCTATATAACATCTTTGGTTTTTCTTGAGACAAATTTGGCTTTCATCAAAACCCGCGTCATTCCATGCTTCCCGCTTAACTTTTCCCTTTCTCCCATTTTCTTCAACTTTGGCCCCCAGATATGTAAAATCCCTCACTTTCTTGATACTAAATGTTTGTCCATCTCCTATTTCTGACCTTAATTCTGGTTCAGTGCTACTCTCCATGGCTCTCATTACCATATATGAACATTATTACTTGATTTATGTTTAAACCAAACTTCTTTGCTTCATCCATATCATTCTTATCATCTGTATTAATTCGTTCTGATTTTTTGCAATTATAGTTATGTAATCCGCAAAGGCTAGGCATTGGTGTTCCTCCTTGAATATTGTTCCTTCTGTTTTAACCATACTTCTTATAATTGTTTCCAGTATGGAGTTGAACAGAGTTCCTTGTCTGAGTCTGTACTCCCCTTCAAAACCGTCTGACTTTTGGCCCTTCCTTGCTACCTCGTTTATCTTGTGTTTTAGTGACATTTGCGTGAGGTTGATTATCTTGCTTGGTATTCTCAGCTTTCTCATCGCATTATAAATCTGTTTTCTGTTTGAGTTGGTCGGAAGCCTGTCTAAAGTCCACAAATAGAACGTAAAGCACTTTTTTGAATTCATAGCAGCTATTTTGTACTTCTTTTCGTGTGAAATTGAGATCTGTCACAAATCTATTGCGTTCGAAGCCGGCCCGAAACTAGCCTATTGCACCTTCTTTGTGTTTTCCTAGTCTGTTTATAATGCATTGCGCCAGTACCTTGTAGCATGTCTCCAATATTGATGTGCGTCTATAATTAGCTCACTTCAGTGTGTCTTATTTCTTGTGAATAAAAATAAATACTCCCATATAAAATGATAATTTGTCATCATCCTCCTTGTGGTAAATCATGGAATCTATTTACAACGGGCACCTAATATTTTCTAAACTTCTATTACTAAATATCAGGCCCATGAAGATATTGGTTCATTTTATTAAGATCTACAAAATATTAAAATTTCAGCCAAATCCACCCGAGGCCCCTTTCCATAAGGAATGTGCGGGGTCTTTTGTAGGGACTAGATAATATAAGGGAGGAGTGATGGTTCTAAGCCCAAACCTCTTGAAAGCGAAGTCCAGAAAATACATGTTAATGTCGTTGAATTTATAAAGACGTTAGTCGTTCAGACAAGGGTGTCGTTCTTGTCACTATTATTTCTTTTTCGTAATGCCCAATCGGTAGAGACAGTAGCAGATCCAACATCAGCCACAAACTCTAAATTTCATTTCATCTAGTATGATATCTAGTTATCAATATCAATTTTGCACTTATTTTTTTTACATTTTTATGGTTTTAATGGGAAATAATACCACATTTGAGGGAAAAAATGACTGCATGTTCAAAAAGTCCAAACTGGCAAATTAAGTAAAATTATCAAAACTATCTAGCTTTCAATTTTAAATTTATATTTTATTCAGATTTTAATGCCATTGAAATCGAAATTTGTTTTTCACTGACAAAATTGGTATCAACAGTAATTCATTTACCCTTTGCTTTTTAACTTGAATGGAACTTTATTTAAAAAAATTGCAGTACAGACTTCTGATTTAATAACATCTACTATTCTAGGAATTCGAGGAAATAGCAGGTCCTCTTCTCCACAGAACAGCAGATACCAACAAATTCCTTCGTGCAGATGCTAATGTCGCTCTAGATGTAATGTGTGAACATCTTCCACCCCATAGAGTAGTAACAGTTATCGCTACCAGAGGATGCGCCCATCAAAACGGTATAGTGCGATCGGCCTCCATGAGGCTGTTGAAGGACTTAGCGAAGAGACTTGGTCCGGAGAAAATTTTCCATTTGCCGAAAGAGATTAGAGACAAGATATTTCTGGCTGGTGCTAACGCTTTGGCAGATGGAAGTTTGGAAGCCAGAAGTCATGGGAAATCCTTGTTTTCCTGTCTTTCAAGTCATTCCAATTTCCAGAAAGCACTGCACGAAGCAGTGCCTCAAAATATACTTAGACATATAGCTAAGACGTTGTCTAATTTGAAACCATGTTCATCGGGAACGTAGTAATATTGTAATAATACTTTTGTAAATATGAGTATTTTTATTGTGTTAAATTATTTATTTGGAGTAATGTAGAGATGCCTGGAATTTGTGGAAAATAAATTTTATTTACGTTGGAAAGCGTTTGAATTATCTTGAAGTTCTAGAAATGATGTGGAACCTTTGGTGTGTCCAATTTGTAGCTCTTTCATCTTCATGAAGTGAACCAAAAGTATATCTTCTCAAAAGTCTTCTTATGCCAATTGCTACAGTCTTTAACAGGGGCGATTTGTTACTAAATGTACCTAAATATAATGTTAAATCCAGATTTCTTGGGCTATTACATTAAAAATAGTCGTTCTGAGGTTTAAACCCATAGAAGTTACCGTCTTCTAGCCTCTTGGAGTTAAGATTATTTTGTTTAAATCTTAAATTTAGTAAGTTGGAGTCACTCGGTGGAGGCGATCGTCCCGATCGCTATCCCCCCCCCATTGGATTCGACTATTCTGTTTAAGTACTTGCCTTACACAATACGGTAAATGAATTTACTAAATAATTAAGTTAAAAAATGTGGGCTTCTGCGATTTTGTTAAAGCAAATATCATTATGGATTGTTTTGGACTGAACCCAATGACTACTAATATAAATGGAGCTGAGTGTGAACGTTAAAAATGGGTTGAAAGATGTTTGCCCGAAAATAGTAAGCAAATGCTATTGTAACCAATAAGATGTAAATTTAGGAATTATACGCATTGACTGAACGGCGATACTTGATGCCGTTTATATACAGCACGCAACAGTGCAAGTCTTTTTATTTATATTTTGAATTGAGGTTAACTTAGTAATTCATATAGTTTAAAGGGTTTTGGGTATTACTTGTTTGAAATCAAAGATTAATCTGTATAACAAAAATAATGTGTTATTTCAGTGTTTTACATTCAGAAAAACGGCATATTCGTTTGCCGAATTATCTTCCCACCGGAATGTGTCAGGTCATAAACGTTCTGAGTTTTACAAAAGGACATATAAGCAGTAAGTAATAATATATTTATATTTGTGGATTAGGTAGGTAGTTGTATTATTTTGAATCTGAATGATAGGATCCTTTAATTTAGTGCTAATTGGACGCTACTGTTATAACCGGAGTATTTGTTAACAAATATCTATGTGCCTCTTTCTATTTTTGTCTCATGTTTTAATCCTTTTTTAGTTCGGTCGTATATGAAAGTCCCGGGTCCATTTATATTAGTAGTCATTGAGTTGAACAAAAATACGCACAAAAATGAAACTAATTATGTTTATGTTCCAATATGCTGTTTATAGTATAGGGTCAAATATAATATCTCGTTAGAAAAGACCCCATAGATTCCAACAAAGAAAGTAGTGTATTGGAAACTCATGTGATTTGTAGCTGTCAATCTATATATATACACCTATACAGGATTCTATACGAAACATTAAATTGTATATTTTTAATATAGTATTTACAAATATAAATCATTAAACTTACTATTTACAGTTTACGGAAAAACCATTAAATCTTTTTATTCTATATTAGGAAATACGCTCCATAATTCTTTGCGGACTTCAATTGATTAAATACAGGTTACCTCCATATCGAATTCATACAATTAAGGAATACATTAAAACTAGACCCGTGAGGCAAAATTTTCCCCTACAATATGAAAATTCTTTTTATAAAGATTATATTTATTAATATAATGCGAGGTCCTAAAGTAACGGATAAATAAGCTTCGTGTAAAAATTCAATTTCTTTGAATATTTAGCTGAATCTAGACATTAGGTTTAAAATGTTTTCGTTACCCTAATGTAAATATCTTTCTACACGTTTATAAGTCATCTTTTAAGAATCCCAGCACCAAAGTCTTCTGGGAAAAGATCTCTTTGCGGGATGAAAAGGGTAGACAGTTATATAGATACAACTGGTGGTCAAGATAGAGTTAATAATGTTGCATTATTCTCAATTGAAGCTCAATTAGTCCAAGAAATTGATTATGTAGACTGAAGACGCTCCCTGACCAACTAAAGCTAGGAATTTATAAACGTAAAAAATATGTAACAGATCGAAGGGGGCCGAGGACGGCATGGACCCTAAATCCCCCACTGGTTATATTGGACTAGCAGATAGATTCCGATAGGTTCAAAAATGGCCTTTATCTGGCTAATTTTCTTTCTATACAGACTGCGGACAAGAATCGTGGTTTCGCTTAAAAATATTCAAAGTTATGATTTATTAAATATAAAATAATATAGTTTTTAGTATTACGCTAAATTTTTACCAAAAAATGTCATGCTAGTGGTTTTTCGGGTATAAACAGGTGAACCGATAACAATAATTTCTTTTTCAAAATAAAGACTATTTATTAGAGACATGCTGGACCCAATAGAGAAGTGTGACAAGAGACGATTTGAGCCTGCTAGATCAAAGTACTTATAATATGCATTTCCATAAAGGATAAATACAAAATGTACTTTTAGACCAATAATCGAAACTTATAATAACTATAGTTAAGTTTATTTCAGTTTTTTTATAACTTTTTTAATATCGCACATATATTTTATTCAAATCATTTATATAGTCATCTGTTGACGACAACTATAATTCTAAAATAAATATAGTTCTAATTTCGTTAGTGAAATATCTTTTTACCCTTAGTGTTGTTTACGCTACTCGCCAAAAGATGGCACTGTAGAGCAGAATTCTGTACAGCTTAAATTTTGCGCCTTCTACTGTCGGAGCCTAATGAAATGCCGTGTTGTATTCTGCCGTATTTGGAAACTATATTAGTTGTGTGTTTGCAGTTATACTACTAGACAGTAGATGTCGCAGCGAATAAGTAAATTTAATCATAAATACAAATTATGTAATATTTATAAAATTTGTTTGGTCGTAAATGGGTGTTAAAATTTTCATTCTCAGTAAGTCCACAAGTCATGTTATTCATGCAATTTTAGAAAAAAAAATAGACGAAAGATTGATAGATTTTTGAAAATGTGGTGAGGTCAGCAGATACACAGTCCCTATTGGTTTTTGTTTTCCATCTATCTAGTTGTTACTTCAATTTTATTACGGAATTTAATTGCGACTTTATTGGTAAATTGCAAAAGGAAATTTTATGAATTATACTAGAAAGTAATTTCAGACCAAGTGCTGTCTTCTGTAGGTAGAGGCTCTCTTTTAATTGTTAGATAAATTTGAAATATGTGGTTTTAGTTATTGTCTGAAAAGTGTCTGTTTATAAAAAATATGACCAAAAAGCTGAAATACAATGAAAGAAGGCTACAGATGAATGAATGGCAGTCTGAAAAGTACATAATGATAGGGTCCATAAGTCACAAATGCACATAAAAATTTTACAAATGACTGAGTCAAATCTCATCAGTTGGATTGGAGCAGTTACTGTGCCAGATTCTCTCTGGCAACAAGACTGGAAGGTGTAGGTTCGAATTGTAGTAGGTGAAGACCATCTCTACGAACTGAAGAAACTGAAATGGGATACAATCAGACTGTAGGTAATCAGATGTAATTTGCCGTGATTTATTAAATACTGACAATTTTTTCCGACAGTTGACTACCTTCATCATTAAACTTATGGTGATGTGGAGAGTCATAATTATAGAGAATTTTTGATAACATAGTCACCTGGACTGGTAGAAATTACAATTTGTTGACAGGTTTTACTATTATTTACTTTGTCATTTAGATAAGCCCTCAACAATCATTAATAAACCAGAAGTGTCAGAGAGAGTACTTAATAAACAGTGATTATCACAAAAAACAAGATTGACATGACAGACTGTTATGCGTCAAAATCAGTCCATAGACGTTTTTGAAAAAAAAAACAGTAGAAAATAAAGAATATACTAAACTTTCGAGCCCAAGTGGTCTTGATTTTTCGATTTTATGGACCATTAACAATTGGGTTTAAACTATTTGCTAAGTATTCTAAAATTCTGTCTTCAACTATATCAATATAAACAATAAACCTGGTAACTAAACAACTACTGCATGTTTAATATAATGTACAATATATACACAAGCGAGACAAATAAGATGGACGACAAGTTTCACTCACCTTTAGTGTTCTAAGCTAATTACTTTCTGAGTATTATGTATTACTAACACCTTTCCAAGAGACATTAACTACAAGTTATCGGGCCCATTTTTTTAATGAAAAAATGAAGGTCTTTTTTTAAACATTAAGAAATTTTATGGAAACCTAATTAAATGTTTTTGTGCAATTTTGTAATCAATTATACCTCTATTTTTTTTTCAAAGGTTCTGTTCCAGTATCAGTTGGAATAAGTGAACATGATCTTTATGTAAGGCGTAAGGTCTAGCCGAGAATTCATATTTTCTAGGAATCGTTCAAATTTTTTGGGATCAGTCTGATTGAAACGAAAATTCTGTAACGATGATCTCAAACTGATACTCTATACTCTACAGGATATAGGGACGTCTTTTGATATGTACCTGTTTAAATATTTTAGACAGCTTCTTTTCCTCTTCTTCTTGTAAAAGCAAGAGCGAGTATTGTCTTGAACATGGGTTCTTATTGACTATTTGCCAATGGACTGATAATTCATAAATATTATTAGTTCCAAAAGTAGCAGGTAAAAATGTATACTAATATTAAATGATACATCCTTATAAATATATTAAATTAACTTAAAAATTATATTTAGTTTGTGAATGATATAAATAAACTAATTAAGCCTGTCATTCAGGACTTCCCGCCTAAACTAATCTATAACTTTACAACCCTAATGACGTGGTAAGCGTCTTGATCCATAAAGAGGGTCCAGGCTGGGCTAAAAAACTACCTTCAAACTTCTCTTCAGAAATATTTATCCAGTGTCCAATAACTAGAATAACTTTCTAACCCCTTTGGGGAAAACTTTAAATACTGAATTGATTCGGCCGATACTTTAAACTTTAAACTTTAAAAACAGTAAACACTACCAAAGCGTCCAAGACGCATTATTTAATCGCTAAAGAACGAAAATATTCTTTAAAAGTAAATAATTGACATTTAATTGTCTCGCCATCTTGACTAGAAATTATATATACAGGGCCGAATTTAAGTTGTTGGGGGCCGCTGGGAACAAAACTGGTAGAGACCTTTTTAAAAAAATCAAAAATAGCTGTCATTTTTTTTATTTTACGTTTATTGTTTAATAAAACATGTCGCATAAATGAATTTTTACATACTTAAAAGTAATAAGCGTCAAAATAAATAAAGTTACCCCAAAGCATTTAAAACAAAAATTTAACTGAAAATAAAACAAATAATTTGGTCAAGTGCGAGTTGGACTGACATACTAAGTGTTCCGGACCAGCTTCAAGATTCGCTGTATTTAGTTTTCTAATTTTGCCCCCAAAAATTAACATTAGAGTTTTATTTTAGTAATAAAGGTTCAGGGAAGCCTTTTATAATCTACTGTCTGAATTTTGAGGCTCTATAGATTGGAAGATAAAGGGCAAAATAGGTCAAGTTTTAAATTATAAATTATTAAATCTGTTATTCCAATTATTTAAAAATACAAATAAAATATATTTTTCAAAATTTAAATAGTACAGTTTCGAAAATGGGAATTAAGTTGTTTATACATATATGTTTAATATCTTTGCTAATGTCTTTTAAACAAATGATTTAAAATTATTATATATTTGTAATTCACATAATGAGCCTTTTATTTGATATATTACATAATGCGTTTGAAAATTGAATTTTTATTTTCCATTTAATTGTATAATTTGTCCCTAAAATTACCATGGAGGTTTTCTAATAATCTTTCTTATAAATTTCAAGTGAGCCCCAGTACCCCTAATTATTTTCAAAATTTTAGGTAGTATGGTTTCGGAAATAAAGCGGGAAATGAGAATTTTTTATATCTTTATGTTAATATCTTGTAAACAATTAATTTTAAAAATATGAAAAATATATATTTGTATTCCTCATAATGAGCCCCTTCATTTGATATATTGCATGACACTTTAAAAAAATATTTTTTATTTTCCGTTTATTTCTATAATTTCTCCCTCAATGTTAATATTAAAGATTTCTTCGTATTTTTCTTGTAAATAAAAATAATTAAGTCTTATAGTTTGGGGAATAAAGGGAGAAATGAGTAATTTTTTTTATTTTTTTAATATAATTTAAAATATTTATAGTCACAATGAGCCCTGTAATTTGATATATTACATGATGCGTTAAAAACAATTTTAATTTTATATTTTCCATTTAATTCTGTAATTTGCCCCCCAAAATTAAAAGTAGAGATTTCTCCTTATTTTTCCAGTAAACTTCAGGTCAGACTCTGTAACTCTATTTTTTTCAAAACTTTACGTTTTATAGTTTCGGAGATAGGGGGGGGGGGAATGGGTAAATTTTGGTATGTTTTCGTTAATATATTTCAAATTATTTTTTTTAAAATATGAAAAAAATATTTTTGTGTTCCCAGAATGAGACCTTTCATTTGTTGTATTACATGATGCGTTTTAAAAAATTTTTGTTTTTAAATTTTCATTTAATTCTATAATTTCCTCCCCCCCAAAATTTATATTAACGGTTTCTCCTTATTTTTCTTGTAACCCTAAAAATTAAATGAAAGATGCTGTTCTGCTTTTTTGTAGCGAGTTGTTTTATAGTTTTTTCTAGGTCTAACCATGGTACTATATCAATATTTGTACAGATTATAATGAGGCTATTCAGAAGTTCTTGAGTGTGTTATACTCGCAAACAATTTCGAATTAATTTTAGCTTTGAGAATACAAAAACCCACTAACAAGTTATCAATATTCATACAATGTAAACATTGTGTCTTTATTTTTTTTATTGTAAACTATTCTAGATTGAGGATTTTATTTACAATTTTCACTCGATTTCGTTCTGGAAATTTAAATTTTGGTATACAGGTGGTTAGGGACCCAAATCGGTGGGGGGCCCTGGGCCAGTGACCAAAAGGCCATTAAGTGAACTCGGACCTTATTTAGCTTCATGATATAAAGTTGACTGAATAAAAGAAAATACTTTGAAACTGTTTCAATTAACATATTTTTCCTACAACATCGGGCACATCTATTTGAAACGATTACATACTATAATCAAAAAGCCCCGTAGGCACATCTTTGTGAGGTTCTTCAAATATAAATGAAAAATTCAATTTAATTAGCTCTAAAATAAATTCAAAGTAATTCTGTACAACAAATCTTCTTACATTACTATTTACAAATAACAGATTATTAAATTATTCTCTTCCATACTCAATTCGTTTGCCGTCTTTTAAGCCACGGATTACTACAATAATGTCCAACTGGCTTGGCAGAAAATAAAGAAGAACAGATTCAATCTTTGCGGTGTTGCAGAAAAATAAGCAGATTACGAACGAGGACCTATTAATGCACTTAGGTACGGTCAGTTGCAACTCTTTACTTTAGATTAAGCCGACTTTGAAGACTTTAAGAAGATTAGGCGTATATTTTATGTGTGGTCTGTCCAAATGAATGCTGAAAACGTTTTCGACATCAATGAAAACATGATCTACTTGAGATAATTAAGAGCGAGATTTGTGTAAGATAATCAAGTGACGACATCAACGTAAATAAAAATATCTTTTCAGTTAGAATGGTATGTTAGATTTCATATAAGCTATAATATAATGAGTTATCAATTTCCATGTTGTTGCTTAACTGGAATTCTAGAAAATTTATATGTAGCTCTATTATCAATAATCAGAATTTCGTTATTAAAAACAAGGAATTTCATCCCCAATTCATTCAACCTTGAGCACTAGTTAATGATTCTGATCATAGACCCGTTTTTGACGTAATGATAATGATTAACCACCGTAAATAATGATGCTTCAAGTACTTTAGAAAAAGGAGAAGGTTGTCAAGTCGTCGTAGTCTTTTTTGATGTATTCGCATCGATTATTCCGAAACGGTTTAACCAATTTGGAGAATTTAAACAGAAAAGTGTTAAGGAACAGCGCGGTAAGCTAACACCCCACACAGCATGAAATATCTGAAGAAATATTTCACTGAAATATTTCTGCAATAGTCCACGACAAAACATCTACTGAAATATTTCATGAAATCTTAGAGAAACATTTCGTGAAATATTACACCAATATTTCATAAAATATTTCAGGAAAATTTTAGTCGTAAATATAGTAATATTTTGGAAAAATTTTCAAAAGATAATTTAGACATTAAATATTTTAGCACTATTTTAAAATATTTGAGTCTAATATTTCTGAAATATTCGTATGCTCACGATAAACAAATCTTTTGAAATAATACTGATATATTTCATGAAATATTTCAAAAGGTTTTTCTAGCGAAAATACGAAGATTTCTGAAATATTTTATGATACTTCTAAACAAACATGAAATATAAATATTTTTAATAATTTACTAAATATATTTAAACTATTTTTATATCTGAAACAAAGGATCGTTAGAAATATATCATGAAATGACATAAAGATTTCATAAAATATTACAGGAATATTTCATGAATTATTTCAAATGGGGTTTTGTCGCGGACATAGCAATATTGCTGAAATATTTCAAGAAATATTTTGAAATGTTTCAAATCAAACCAGAAATATTGAGTGAATATTTTAGAAATATTTCATGCTGTGTGGGACATTATTTTATATAACGTGAGATTTATAGTTTTCTAGAAAATCAAGGAAATTTCTTCTTAGGGGAATATTGTTTAATGAATTTTTACTGATTTCTCTAAAGCGACTTATTCAATTTGAATGTTTAAATTGTTATGGCTCTCAGTCACGAGAGGTGTTGGTCCACCAGAGATCGGAGATTTAACACGAAAAAAGAGATAATGGGTAAAAATTTGGAAGCATATTCTTATAGAATTATAATCCCCCAATTAAGTGAAAAACTGCCATCATAAATATGTTACAGGTGTATGTGCCTAGATCGGAGAAACCTGATTTGGAGTAGAGTAATATTATGATATATGAATTAACCATGGTCACTGTCACCACGACGTCTTTGCCACTGAAATTCCTCAAGAAATCAGTATAGAAATCTAACTGACTTTTATCTATGAGCAGATACAGGCCTTTACCATAACCAACTTTTAGCAAATACTAGCTTTCCATGTAAATTGTTAAAAAACCAACAGAACAGAAGAAGAAGAACAACAATGGACAACTGGACAAAATTGAGAACTAACATGGAACTAGCCACTGAATTCATAACAGGTTAGGGGCCGTTCAAGTATTACGTAAGCAGATTTATTACAATTATTTACCCACCCCTCTCCCTCTTGTCAGCAAAACTAAGCAAAGCTCTTACTACCAATGTTATAAAAAATATTAAAAATTAGCAAAACAAATTCCCCTCCCACTAAAGTACTTACGTAATAGTTGAAAGGCCTCTTATGAGAAAATAACAAAACAATAACTATGGTTGACAAGAGATACTGAATTAAATGAAAAGTCGATCATAAAGATTATTATGAAAAAAAATTACATTATGAGGCAGAGAATTGAAGAGGCGAAAGATCAAAAAATAAAGAGGGGAACGAACTGCAGATCGCAAAAGAATGCGAAGAGGTAAAAAGAGAGTTCAGTTCCGACAAGAAAATAAACAAATTACAGAAACAGGAAGGAAAGTTTCGATGTCAACCATCCTTAATCATTATGGTAAACTATGCCTTTATTCTAACTATTTTTGACGTTTACATCTAATTAGGTTCTTTCATCAATATTCGGTACTGGAATTGTGACGGATTTTGTTTTCCTTTATCTGCAGCATTGCATATGGCTCGCCCTGTATTGACAGGGAAGTCGTCTAGATGTTGTTAATTGGCCGAATTTCCGAAGAACCCATAACCTATCAACGGACACCGCAAGGCCGACTGCTTGGACATAAATGGTGGCAATGCTGCTCTGGTGGAGGGTTATTCAACATTCGCCCCTTTATGCTCTCTGATAAATCAGAGTTTCTCTCTTCTGTGAGGCTGTTGCTTTGACTATACCTGGATCGTTCAGGTAGCCTCAGTATGGAGTCACGTTAGTAATGCCTGTGTAAGTCTACTTTTTTGCGTCTGTTCAAGTTATTTGTATATTCCATTTAACACTGCATGAAAGTATGGTTTTTCTACTGAATTTTATGTGGTATTCAGATTTTTATATTCATATATCTTTTAATTAGGACTGAAATGATTTTGTCGAAGTTACTTTGTTCATCCAGCCGGAGTTTTGATGCTGGGCCTTAAAAAAATCACAAGAGAGGTAGAATATTCCTGGCTATCCCACCCATTTGCTGCAACCCCTGCTTCAAATTGGTGTTTGTGCATAGGGCAAGATGAACTACCATTAAATAGGGGTGGTTTATCCTTTGGTGATTGTATATTTCCCTCTCTGTAAGTGTTGCTGCATTTTCATTTGTAAAATTTGAATATATATTGTACTGTACT
Organism: Octodonta nipae; assembly: GCA_034190945.1. Lineage (NCBI taxonomy): Eukaryota > Metazoa > Arthropoda > Insecta > Coleoptera > Chrysomelidae > Octodonta > Octodonta nipae. The sequence continues at coordinate 303,769 of CM067219.1, forward strand.
TTGAATAGGTTCGATGCCATCGACTTTGTTTTCAACTTAAATTTTGAGCACCTTCCTTTTTTTTCTTCTTTATATCTGCTTCGACAATCTATATTTTCTACTTAACGATAATTGTTCAAACTGCTGGAATTACATTTTTAATTTATCTTGACTTTTTCCTGGTTGTTTGCTTTCTCGATGGAATTTGCGTATTTGTTTTTTTGTTGGGAGATATAAATTTTATTAGAGTATTAAAAGAAGAATCAGAGCCTGGTCAAATAATTTTGTAATGCATATCAACTGGTGTTAGACAAAAGTCTAAAATTCCCTTTTTTGTTATCGAATTTATGTATTGGTTTTCATTTATTTTCCTATGCTTGTTATTGATTTAATATATTCGAACAGAAGGATTCCATACTAATTTGGATGTGTGTATTTTCTATTACAAAACGTGTACTTTTCTTACAAAAATCGTTTGACATAACGTTGGATTATATGAAAAGAAACATTAATTCCTCTCACTACAATATCCGGCAATTATACAGACACCATCTAATCCATTTCATTCCACGTATTTATCCAACAACAATGTGAACCAAATAGAACCAAGAACATAATTCAAGAACATACATCACTGAATTTCAAGAGCGGAGAAAGGCTTGAAAGGAAACCAACCAACCCGTTTGTGGGACATTTCCTTTGGTGTCAGCATGTCAAGTTGTTGGCTATAGCCGAATCGGATGGTTTCATATAATGGTCTAAATGATCCATCAAGTGCTGATACAATCCGTTACAGATGTCTCTATTATATGCTAAGAATTGTCGTCGATCTCTACTAAACACGGATTTTTTTCTCTTTCGTATTTATCAGTTGGTACGTTGATGGATTACGAATCTCGTTACGAATGTTGTGGATGATTTATTTGAAGTAATTCGGGCCGCCGAAAAATATCTTTTTTTGTAGTCTGAAAAATTATGAATTGTATGTGTTGATGGCGAGCGATGAAGAATGTTGAAAGCGTATAAATTAGAAGTGTCGACAACAACAAAATAGCTTAGAAAGGAACAGTTATAAACTATTTATTACAAACTTTCTTTAGATATGTAACTGATTCCTGATTACCTTGAATAGATGCGTATGTTCAAAACCGATTTATTTTAGATAATGACAGTTAATTAGGTACATCACTTTTGTCTCGAAAAGTCTTATGAATTTTGGCTTTTTTCTACTAACATGAAAACAGTTGATACTTGTTATTTCCTTGTTTGCAAGAAGAAATTTTTGGAACAACTGATATTAAAATGTTAGACTATCTTGAGTAATGTAATATTTTTTATTTTGACAAACATTTCTTAGTACAAAATCTCTTATAACCAATTCAGAAGATAATATTCTGCTTGTTTCTATTACAGTGGCATAGCTACGTAAAAAAAATCACTACAAAAATTTTAACTTAAATAAAGTCAGTAACCTGAAATACCTAGCTTTTTAACCGAAGTCTATAACGGAGGATTCCATATTGAATTCAATGACATGGCATGTACCCTTTTTAACCGACTTCCAAAAAGGACGAGGTTATCAATTCGTCGGGGCGTTTTTTTATGTATGCTCTGTGATTATTCATAAACGGCTTAAGCAATTTTGGTGATTTAAACGACATAGTATTAAGGAATATTACAGAAAGGTACCATATAATTTTTTATAACGTGAGATTTACAGTTTTCCAGAAAATCGGAAAAAGCAGTAATTAAGGGACTACACTTCAGTGAATTTCAATGAATCTACACTGTTTTCTCTAAACCGGCTGAACCAATTTGGATATTTTAAAGTGCATTTTACAAAAAAATGTTCCAGCTTGATTTTGTGTAACTTTCTATAACGTAAAACATACCATTTTTCTGAAAATCGTAATAATATTTGCAAAAAACTGTAAACATTAATGTACGAGGGTGAATCAAATATGAACCGGACTTTTGTTTTAAAAATTTTATTGGTACGATCAATACAAATTTTAATACATATTATTTTTCTACATAGTCTCCTCTCTTATGTATACATTTTTCCCACCGAATCGGAAGTTTTTTAATACCTTTCTCAAAGAATGAAACTGGTCGTGTAGATAACCAATTGCGCACAATCGTTTCTACACCTTCGTTGTCCTCAAAGTGGTGGCCTCCCAGTTCTTCTTTAGGTGGCCCAAACATGTGGTAGTCACATGGCGACAAATCAGCACGGTAAGGTAAGGTGGGTGTTCATGGGTTTCCCAATGCATTTTGTTTAATTTTCCTTGAGTCAATGCAGCTGTATGTGGCCGAGCGTTGTCATGCAACAGAATCACACTTCGGATAGACATATCCCGCCTCTTTTGCCGATAGGCAAGTTTCACTTGTTGGAGTAGTTCGCAGTAATACTCAGCATTAATTGTACGGCGTTCGTGTAGAAAATCGATCAGCAGTACGCCTTCAATCAGCTCACGAATTGCGTAGATATTCGCCTCATTGATGCTTGTCGTGGGACGGCGTGCATGAGGCTCATTTTCCACTGTCTCTCGGCCATCTGAAAACTTTTTGTGCCAGTCGTACACTTGGGTCCTTGAAAGTGTTTCATTGCCGAACTGTGCAGATAGTCGAGGCAAAGTTTCAGACGGTCTAACGCCCTCCCGCTCCAAAAATTTGATAACAACACGTTGCGCAACAGACGTATGCAAGTGAAATTTGTTTGTTCTTAATAAACGTTTTTAAAAAACAATTTATTTTCAAATAAGCAAACTAATTATTACAATTAAGTCCGAACGGGACAAAAGCTACTAGCAGAATGAAATCTCTATTACATAAAAGCGACAATATAAAAATAATGATTAAGCAAGTTGTCCGTGAAGCGGCATTAAATTATATACGAGTAATGGTTATAAATTATTTAACTTGCACCTCTTGCTCTGACATGATGCTACTAACAGCGCCTCGCCAAACCGACGAACTCCCCTCTTTTTAACATCCCTAGCTAACATATATCGAGACGTCACGCCACTCGAATTACCTAGAGGGCGAGAAACAGAAAAGTCCGGTTCATATTTGATTCACCCTCGTAAATGTCAAATTGTCATTATAAATATCTAGCTTAAATGTCAAGAAAGTATATGTGTTTGTAACGGTTTTCATTTTACAGGGCTTACAGTCGAGTGAAATAGCACAAAATATTCCATTAGTGTACGGAAAAGAAACGTCTTAGGTGTGTGTGTGTGTGTGTGTGTGTGCGTGCATCGAAATTCAAATAAGAAGCAATGTGCGCAGTTGAAATATAGTTGAAATGCAGTGGTATATAAGCTTTTCCACCTATGGTATGGTTGAAATATAAGGTGGAAGAGATTTATACAGGGTGGTCCAAATAATAAAACAAATAAAAAAAGTTATAACAAATGTGGGTAATATAGAAAAAAATTCAAATTAGGGAGAGAGAGAGAGAGAGAGAGAGAGAGAGAGAGAGATAAAAATACGCTAAAATAATCAATAGAATTGTACCTTAAATCAGATAAAAAAAGAATATGTGATATAAAATGGTTATCGATTGCACATAGTTTTTAAACGGTTTTTATTTTAAGGCATAAGGCAGTTGAAGTCGGCTCATTTTTGAAAATAAATGATCAATAATAAAAAAATATAATTTACGATCATAAATTGGTCAAGGAGCTAGTATCAGAAAGTACAATTATTGTTATTCGAAGTGTAGGATGAAATTAATTAAAAATGGATTCGAATTAAATCAACACAAATGTAAATCAATAGAAGTAAAATGTAAAGCCTCTCTGTTTGTTTACAAATACAATGTGTCCAGTTAAGTTGGAATCAGGTGGAACAAGTTATTTTTCATAAATCACTGTATTTCACTATCCAAATGTTATATGTAAACAGATGAATTTTGCTTAAAATTATAGGGTCTTTATTTTTGATAATACTGAATATTGTAATGATTGAAAGTTAATTAGAATTGAACACTACGTCAAATTATGTTATCATATGTCTAAAAATTGTAAAATAAATATGTAAAATAAATATATTTCTTAAAAATTGGATTAAAACTAATTTTAGGAGTGAATTTGTGGGAGGTGACAGTATTAAATGGAAATAATTGGAATTTTATCAAACCTCAATATAATGTTTAGAAAAAAAATCTTCATAAAAAAGTACGTGATGGTCTAAAACCTAAAACAAAATTATCACATTTTCTCAATAATATACGAGGTTTATCAAAAAGTATATTTGTTACTTAAAAGTCAAATAACTTTTGTTTGCATTGTCGAAAATTGTTATGAAACAGAGTAAATTAGAATTAACAACTGCATTTAGTTATGCCATTGTATTACACAAAAAAAATAACAAAAATTAAACAAATACAAAACTAAATTGATTAGAATCAACGAAAAAGATACAGCGGTGAACATTTGCATATAACTCTATAATTTTGCGAAAATTCAATCAACTGATAGGGAACTCATGGAGAACTATTGCTTTTATAAAAATTTAAAAGTTTACTGGAAGCGAAAATTAGTCTATTTGAGAATATTCAATATGTGAGTGCTGGCGGGAAGAAGATGTAAAATATTTGTTAAAGAAAAAGGCTGCTATATAATTTTCCGAATAACAAAAGTGTATAAGACATGAGAAAAGTTATAAAAATAATAAATCTCAAAATTTAAAATGATTAGAATAGCCAAAAATATAAAAATAAAAAAAATCTCCTTAAAAACGAATAATAATAAACAATAAATGAATCGAACCAACAGAAAAATAAAATAAAAATAATTGAAAACGAATTTGCAATTCCGTTCATTTGAATGAAGTCATTAGCTATCGTAAACAATTCTCCAGATCTTTTATTAAAATTATTAGACTATTACAGTTCTCAATGCATTTCCCCATTGTCTTGAATGTTGACTCTGGATTATAAAAGACAGTGTTTTAAAAATATATAATTTTTAATAATTGTTACAACAACATAGTTTAAAGTATTTGTAGATGCGTAATGTAAAGAGCGACATCTAGGATTTTCGGGGAAACTAGCACACAGAGATTCCGAATCTAGATCCGTTCCGTGTAATTGCTGTTCTCCCGTAACTACTAGGTTAGAATGTCCTTACGTCTCGCGTCTACAGGTTTACTGTTATGTATCAAATATATAATCAAGTGTTCTAGACGGCATTCTACTGTGTGAAGCGCAACTGATGAAGGTTCCCGACCAGAAACAATACATCATATATATTGTCTTGCGTACAAAAGACTAACACCTCGAAGAGAGTAAGTATACTTTAAAGTAACCTAAAAAACTGAAAAATTTCAAAAATCAATAATAAGAAATTTTGTAATTTGAAGCATATAAAATGCATATAATGGTTGTGATAATAATGAAAGCTATCTTATTCGCTGGGTATGCTGTTGGGGTTAAATCTACACCCAATATCAAGAGACTGTAATTGGGTCCCATATTGTACTAAACACTTTAATCTATAAACGTAGGAATGGAGATCAGCATTGTACCCCATAATGTGCAAAAGTTTAGACCAAAAATGTAGAACCTCTTTCATATACATAGTAAAGAGGCGCAGGATTGGCCCTATTCACTAGTCACTAGACCTACCGTCAGAGGTCCTACTTATTAATTTTAAAATTCGTCACCTGTGCTTATACCTACCGCCAAGAATTATTCAAGGATGTCTATCATTAGGTACTGCAACTGACCTATAACAAAGGTAAAATCACTTCTAACAGTTTATTAATATTTAATATATAACATTTTGTAATATTTATTTTCTGTTGGTTAAATGAATTCCACTTCTTCTTTGGCTGATTTCGTCTGTTTTCTACCAACTACAGCCATAGACGTATTTTCCTAAGTGATGTTTTTGCTTCTAATTGTGATTATTTTTTAAATTTTTATATTCTCCTGGTAAGTGAGGATCTAGCGTATCACCCCGATATCGGCCGGTTGTTACATTATTTTTACCTACAGGATTTTAACAGATTTCAATTTAGAAATAAACTTTGTTGAGTTAATTATAATTAACTTCAATATTCCATTTGTGTATCATACCGCAATAAAAGTTGAAAATTGAATCATATAAATGTTGTGAAATTGTCAAACAGTGCATGAGTATTAGTTTCAATTATGTTTTATCAGTGGCGATTTAGAAAATAAAGGATTTAGCAGTAAACAAATATTATTAAATTACCCATAAATTTATTGTGTAATGGTGAATGCGCCAGTTCATAAAAATAAATAAATTCAACACATTTTAATCCATATCTTCTACAGCAAAGATTTATGGATATATATTCAACAATTTTTACAAGTTTATTCATTTTATAACTAATTAGACAACCAAAGATGTTGTGAAATCTTTTGTTTTGTTACAAATGGATGAATAACAGTACAAAGTCATACACCAACTAACAGAAAATTATTTATAATATTTTGTTCTGAGTTTCGGTGTTAATACGTTTGGAATTCTTAACTTATTTCATTTTACATTTTGATATCCCAGCAATGGATATTTTGTGCAACATACTCTTAAAATAAAAAAAACGTAGGAAATGCCATTAAAAATGTAAGTTAATAAACTTAAGATTAACTGATTAAAAAGACTTAAATAATACAATTGATAGTGTTCTTATTTCAGTTAACTTTTATATTACAAGAATACTAACATAATTTTGGAATGAGGTAGTTAATGACAAATAATATAATTAAATTGCTTTGTATATTGAAGTTTAATGAGAATAATGTTTACTTAATGGAGCTTTCCTTCTTCACATATTATTTACTTAAATATTACTTCATGTGAGAAAACAAAATTGATAATGCCCATTTGAAACTGAGTAATGTGCAAGGTGTGAATTTTGTGTCAATACTTCGATTGATATGTTACGTGGTGTTTGGTAGACGATATCTTGTTGCATTTGAAAGATATTACGAATAGGCGACAATACAAGAAACCTCTTCACTGTATAGGTGTTTGTTTAAAATATTTAACTTAGCCCGATTTCCGGAAAACCTGACTGTGTTGTTTTGGAAAATTTAGGACCACTGTCCACACTTTCAACTGAAATTTGAAATTACAATGTTAGAAATAAACGAATTAGACATATTCTTAACATTAACTAGGTATTACATTTTAATTATCTAGGTTGCGATATATCACGTGATCGCTGACTTACGGGAGCGAGAACTGTGCAGTCAGCAAGAAAGTTAAAAGTAGATACAAAGCCAAGAAATGAACTTCTCAAGAAGTGTTAAAGGGTGCACATGTATGGGCAATAAGAAAAGCCTGTATAAGAAGTGAACAAATATTGTTGGCATAAAGATTAGAAAACCGGAGAAAATGGAAAGAGCATGTAGACAGAATACAAAGTGACAGAATCCCTGAGAAAGTATTGAACTATAGATGTAGAGGCAGAAGAGTTATTGGTAGACCAAAAAAAATGGGTGTCATAATAGGCAAAATACTTGAATTGGAGAAGAAGAAGACGAATTATATAGTTAATTTTAAAAATACTTCCCAGACAATTCTAGCTCTGGTTTAGTGAACAATTGTGCATGGAAAATGCATAAAGTCAGAAAACCGAACAGCATTGATTTTTTTTGATGAAAATGGGATTAAAATTGATAATTGTAGTGAAGTTGACAATTTTTGAATAAATATTTCAGCAATATAGGTAAGGGATTAAGTGAAAAAATTGCTCAACATCAAACTCTAGTATGTAATATAATAGAATGTAACATCTTAAATTTAAAAATGGGATAGATAAAATTATTGCGAAAGTAATCACAAGTCTCTCCTCATTTTATGTGGAAACGTTACGATACAAAAATTAATACAACCACTACACATGACCGAAAGTATTATAAAATGCTGAAATAATATCTATATATAAGAGCGGCTATAAACACACACAACAAACTACAGACCAATATATTTGGTTTCCAATATTGTAAATATATTTGAAAAAAATAATTACAACCGAATTATGAACGTTTTAAGAAAATATAAAATCTTATCAACAAAACAAAAAATAAAGGAGCAACTGATGATGTGGTCACAAGTCTGATTTTAGGAAAAAGGGATAATTATTTATAAATAGATACAACCTTTGTTGACCTTGTAGAAGCTTTTCATACAGTTAATCACAAAATCATATTGGAAACATAAACAGCTATTGTTAGTGAGTTATCTTGGAAATAAACTACAACGAGTCAAAATTAATAACACTGTGAGTGATTTTATGCCCTTATGTACCGGTGTTCCTCAGAGAACAATAATTGGACCTCTGTTTGTATTGTATGTAAATGAAGATATGACTGATAACTCGATATTCTCTTAAGCTGATGATACTGTGAAAATAACGTATGACAAAACTTGGCAAGGAGTAGAATAAAAAGTGAATTACTGCCTGAATCAAATATCGGAATGGCTAGCCTTATATAAATTATCCCTGAATATAAATAACATAGTTTATATGCTTTTGGGAAATCGATGCGACAGTTTACCGCATTCGATCGTTGTTCATATAAACGGAAAGAACATACATAAGGTGAATGAAATTAAATATTTAGGAGCCTTTTTTAATCCTGTTCTGATATGAATATATTGTAAAGAAAACTAAATATTTAATATGTATTTTTATAAAACATCTAGGGGGTGCCTATATGGCCGCCGAAATATTGAGATTGGTTGATTATGCCCTGCTTCATATTGCAATCAACTACGGCAATATAGCATGGGGAGGAGCATATGATTATAATTTTAACCTACTACAACAGTTACTAAACAGAATTTTAAAAATTTTAAAAAGAATGAATACATTTACAACAAAAACCCATTGAATTCTTTACTCTACAATCTCTATTATATCACTATACATAATTAAGTACTTAGATACATTAAATATAGTTCTAAAATCAGATTTAAAAGTCTACGGTTGATAAAGAGAAGTAGTTAGAAAAGTAGTCTTATTATGACCACAAGATTATTTAATGAACTGAGATCAGGTGAATGATCATCATTTACCTGATGACGATAGCAGATACACAGCTATTGAAACGTTGTGAAATCAACCACTTCAAGACGATGGAAGTCCCAGGAAACTTCGAGGATATATTTTTCATACTTTTAAAATAAATTATTTTAAAGATATTAACGAAAATATAAAAATTCTTACCCATTCCCCAAAACTATAAGCCGTAAATTTAAAAAAATAGAGATATAGGGCCTCACCTGAATTTTACCGAAAAAATGAGGATAAACCCCTAATATTAATTTTGGGGGCTAATTACAAAATTAAGTGAAAAAAATAAAATTAATTGTTTCGAACTCATCACTCTTTATAAACCAAATTAAAGAGCTCATTATGACAAATATAAACATTTTTTTTATATTTTAAAAATAAATAATTTAAAATATATCAAATCAAAGCGCTCATTGTGAAGAATACAAATATATTTTTTTCATATTTTTAAAATGAATAGTTTAAAATATATCAACAAAAACATAAAAAATACCCATTCCCCCTTTATTACCCAAAACTATACGACTTAATTTTTTTTTGCAGGAAAAATGCGAAGAAATCCCTAATAATAATTTTGGGAGCCAAATTATGGAATTAAAAAGAAAATAAAAAATATATATATTTTGATGCATCATGCAATACATCAAATGAAACGGCTCATTATGAGCAAACATATATTTTTCATATTTTTAAAACTAATTGTTTAGAAGTATTAACAAAAAATATATATAAAAAATTCACATTTCCCCCTTTATTTCCGAAACCATACTCCCTAAAATTTTGAAAATAATTAGAGGTACTGGATATCACTTAAAATTTATAAGAAAAATTATTAGAAACCTCAATATTATTTTTGGGGACAAATTATAGAATTAAATGAAAAATAAAAATTTAATTTTCAAACGCATTATGTAATATATCAAATAAAAGGCTCATTAAGTGAATTATAAATAAATTATATGTTTCAATCATTTGTTTAAATGTTATTAACAAAAATATTATACATCGACTTAATTCCCACTTTAGAAACTAAAATTTTGAAAAATATATTTTATTCGTATTTTTAAGTAATTTGTCTAAAAGATTTAGTAATTTATTATTTCAAACTTGACCTATTTTCCCCTTTATCTTCCAATCTGCAGAGCTTAAAATTCGGACAGAAGATTATAAAATGCTGTCCTCAAAAGTTTATTAGTAAAATAAAACTCTAATGTTGATTTTAGGGACAAAATTAGAAAATTAAAGCGAATCATGTAGCAGATAAAATTAAAAGTCTATGTGTCGAAAATAAAAATGTATATTTTTAATAAATTTAAAACGTTTTCTTTAAAAGATATTAGGTTAAATATAAGAAAATGCACTTATTGCCTGTTTGTCTGAAACTGAAATATTAGGTTCTTGAAGGTGGTTGGGAATCCTTAATTTTTTTAATATAGCTTCCTATATTGTGAGCATTTATTAGTTTTACTTATATTAATTTTAAGAATATTAATTAGTAAATATATTTCAGTCCCACGAACATATAACTGGATTGCCTGCGTAGGTATAGTACAAAATATAGTATTTAAATACAGTATAATTTTAAGTTCGTATTAGTGTTTTTTTACTAGATTTCAAATATATAAAAAATAAAAAAAAACCTTATCACATTATCTTGCATAAACTTCTTTCTGAGGAATAAACATTTTAGCAATTGTAAGGAAACAATTATGGAAACTCAAATAAATTGACAATGTCTCACATACATTTCTCAAAACTTCGGAGACACCTCGACGTGGTATATCAATAAGTGACGTAAACCGTTTGTAACAAATTCATATCTGTAAATTATTCTTGAATTTCTGTGTTAAACACTCCGAAGAAATCTCACAGAATACGTAAACGGCTCAAAAATTTCATGAACCTGTACGAAACTATTAAATAGTAGATGAAAACCCCGTGTCTGTACGACACACAGAAGTCATTTAATTTAAAATTATTTAACGAATCCTCGTATGAAGTGAAGCAGCCTTATTCTCGATTAAGATTTCAGCAACACTGAAGCCGATATTCATTGATTATTAACTCTTATCATTTATTTAGCCTGCTTTGTGGTTAGTACAACTTCTGTTTGATGACACACATTGCAATGGATATTGCATACAAGCAATTACTAATAGAGAAAGATCGTGGGTATTGCGACAGGTGGACATACCGTGTTTCCTGCTTAATCATGCAACAAAAATTGATTAAATGAAGCAATGTTTGGCGGAAATTCTATCATTTCATTTTATGCAGGGTCGGTTTAAAGAGAACCCCCACCACAAGCAATTAGCAGAATATGGTATATGTTACTAGTTTTTTCTGTCATTTTGCAAAAAACGATTTTGATTAACCGACTTAAAAAAAAAGAATTTGAATATTTTTATGTGCAATATATTACGCTAGATTCAGAGACGTACACGTTTTGCCAACTATATGTCATTCGGCATGATGGTTACACGTTTCGCGTGGATAGCACACAAATTGGTATCTTCGAAAATACCAACTAGATAAGCTTCGCTAGCGTCTTCCAAAGCCATTACTGCTGAGCACTGAAATCTTAAGTTGGTCTTGAAATCCTGTGCGATTTCCCTAACAAGACCTTGGAACAGCAGTTTTCTGATAAACAATTCGGTACTTTTTTGGTAGCGACGAATTTCACGTAGAGCTACTGTGCCGTGTCATTAACGCCATGGTTTTTTTACACCGCCTGTAGCGGTCGCACTTTTACTTGCTGCCTTTGTTGCTAATTGTTTTCTAGGTGATTTAGCACCAGTCGATTTTCGAGCGGTTTGATTGATACGGGCCATTTAGATTTAATAAGAAAATTATTCTAAAGTATGCGACAGCACCCCGACGACGACTAAGAGTCATGTGAGACCGAACGATGGGAACAAAAGCGTCTCACGAAATATATTTCTCGTGCATCTATTTCTTTTTCGTTGTGTTATTCTTAGTAATGCACAATAAAGCCACTTTCAAACCCTCCTTAATTGTAATATTTGTTATAAAATACTAATGAATATTGTTGAAACAACTGATATAGTATCCTCTCTGTTTAATTTAGTTTTAATGGACGACAGTACCAGGTGCCATAGGCCTAGAACGGTTCAATCATTGCTGCGAAATCAAGGTATCACTAGATTAGAATGACCACCGATGTCACCTGATATGAATTCTATTGATCATGCGTGGGACTACTTTAAAAGGGCCATTTTTAACAGAATTAACTCACCCAAAACGACACAAAAACTGGTTGTTGCTGCTACAGAGGAATGGGAAAATTTATCTAAAGAGCAAATATCTAAGAAGCAAAGATTCCAATACCCATTATTAATTTGCTTTGTTTAGTTATTTTTGACAATATTTTATCTAAAATAACTCGTAATTTTTGTCCAATTGTTTTGAATTAATTATTATATTTTATTATCACTGAAATAAAATTTAATTAAAACATTTGAAAAGATAGAATAATGATATTTAAAATTAGTTAAAACATAAACGATATTCCCTATATTTTGGGGGTGCAACTATCAGTATATTTTAGGAAAATTAAAATAATGGTCACTATTTTATTATTACTGAACTAGTAATCCTAATGTATGATTTAGTTATAAGAATTTTTAATTAAAATATAACATTTGAATTATAATAATTCAAGCCTTCTTAATTGATTGAATATTCTGGCAATAAACAATGAAGTCATTTAAACTCTAAATTATGGGAACATTATTTAAGGAGACATTTTTTAAACATCCAAACATTTCCAGACTATTCGTCAAAATAGTTGATGTGGTATAGTTTACCAAGCAACCAAGGATCTCTCTGGAATTCGAAATTTCATCAAGTTAGCTATATGTAAACATATTATTTCTATTATTATTACTTTTTAAAACTCCCTCTCTCGACCTCACCTACAGAAAATGTTTATATTATATAATTATAATGAGTATACAATACTCATTATAATTTTAGGAATAAGAGTGTAAATTCACATTTTACATGAACATCATTTCATAAATAATAAACCTGTAAAAACTTTTCGTTTTATGACAATACTTATCACCACAAAGTGATATTTGTTCATGCTTCTAAAGCCATATGAAGTATATGCTCTAAGGTTCGTTATTAATGGGTATTGCATGCTACCTCCAGAAGTATATGCTTTAAAGTCTGATACTAAGGAATATATAAATAGGCATAAAGAATTATGGTATTTACTATATTCTTCAGATTTGTTAATGGTAAATATTTTCTTTATAATATGAACTTGTTCAGCACACAACTGGTAACTACAGTTTTAAATGTTCTCTATTATCGGAGGGAAAGAACAGCAACTTCTGTACTGTTATTTTAGATTAATTGGATTTGTATATTTACTAAAATTTATTGATTTTCTATAAACGAATAGACTCTTAATATATAATCTCGTCCCTGATTTTTACCCAGAAAACAATGTTTTATGTGCCTTTTTATCCCCTTATGGGTTAGTGTGGGCATCCTTTAAGAAGCTTACGTTTAAAAATGTGTAAATAAGCAAATAAATTTTTCAATCTAAATGTCACTGTAATTATTGGTCTTATAGGGTAATTTTAACTATTTTTATTTTGATATTTGAAGTCATTTATTTAAATAACATAATTATCTCATCTGAAAGATATTTTAAACTAAGAATCACTCTAAAGTATAATTAAATTATTTTATATTTCTACAAGGTACATATACCTGAATTTCAAAACCTTTTTCTTAGAAAGAAGGTAAGCGTTGTAAACAAAGTATTTTTGAAAATATCAGAAATATATTTAAGTTTCACACAGTTTTTGAAAATTATGAAATGCCAGGGAATTTTTCAGAATTTGTATTATGTGAGTGAAGGTATTTTTGAGTGAAACTTCAACAAAAAATTTAATTGGTATAGGAAATCTGGGAAAACTAATATCACGGGTTGTGGTGACTGATTAACAATGGGGATAACTCGGAATGGGGCCCAATTTCTAAAAATATTAAAAGTAGTATTTTAACTGACTATTGCAAGTATTAATTAACAAATGCACGTTAGTTTTGAAAGGGTTGCAAATTGAAATTATGCTAGAAGTCCAATAGATCAGGAAGAATAGTTTAAAGTTTCACTGAGTACATAAGGCTCACCATCCTAATATTCTGAGCTGATAGAAGATTATGTGTCAAAGATTATCTAGACAAATGTATAAGTCTATCTATCTAATCTAATGTGCAGGCTCATTTGGTTTCACTTGTTTTTTATATGTGGGGTTATTTGAAATGTATGGCATTTGACACCAGGTCAAAAGACGAATGAAATAAAAGAATAGTTTTATAGCACCAAAATATTTCATTCGAATTAGTCAGAAACGATTCCAGATGTAATGACCCAAGGTTTTCTCTATGTACGGAGCAATACGTCATAACTCAATTTCCAGAAAATTTTGGTTAGAAATTTGCTAATGTGATATTTCAATTTGTCCTAAAGTGCAATTTAAAACATTTTTGACGACGGATTTAGTATTATTATATAGTTCACCTGCTAATCAAAATTTTCACCACAGATTTATCCATCAGATCAGAAAATAATATGCTTTTGATTTGTAATTCTACATATTTCAAATCATCATCTTAATTTAATGCTCCGGCTTGTTATTTACAATTGAGCCTTTTTAGATATTTATTTTCAAATGTTTTTCCAACTTTCTGCTTTTCAGTCGCTGTCGCTATAGTAGTCTCTTATTAGGCATTCATCCAATGGGTTATTTTCAAGATGGTTTGCTTGCAAGTTTCTGTTTTACTACAACTTGGTACTTTTGTTCCTTACTTCTATTTCTTGGACTGTACACGGTTATATTCTTCAACATTTTCACCTCTGTCGTTAGGAAAATGCATTGAGTTTTGTATATTTGTAGTATTGAAGTGTGCTTCCTACATATCTTGGGATCATTTTAATATTTATTTATTTAGTAAAATGATATACACATTTGCTATAAACATTTTGGCAGTAGACAAATAAGTAATAATAATTTTACAAACTGGTTTGCACTCTAAGTGATTTAACACTTATTTAGTGTAGGTATATGTCACAAATATAACATGAAGACAGCGAATAAAAAAAATAAATAATATTTACATACGAAACAAAAAAAAACATTTTTCTCTTTTTTCTATAATACATAAACCGTGTAATTTCAAATATTAGATGGTAGAGATTTACAAATACTACATATAATCAATGTTAATCGACTAGCTACTTAAACTTACTGTAATTTTTTACAATAAATTCTTTAGATAAATTAGAATTTTTTTTCACAGAAGTTTCATTCCTTATGTCAGTAGGTTTTAATTTAATAATTTAGGGGCTAAGTATGTATTAAATCTTTTATTAATATTTTTTTGAATGCTACGTATTTTAATTAGCTGTTGCGTGTAACTTCGTGTTTCATAAAAAGTGTTTGTACATACTTGCAGTGCATTACGGTTCTTAAAACTTACATTTGAAATGTCTGTGTTTATAAATCTTGTGGGATAATATAAATTGCTCTTAAATAAAGCACCCCATACCAAAAAACCATATCTAAACAGCGATTCAACGAATGCTTTATAGGCAATAATTTAAACTGCTTTGAGCTTCAATATTTATTTGGATTTTATACTGTTTTAATGGTAAGTAAGTTAAATAATTTTATAAATTACTAATTTTCTCAAATTTCTTGATATTGTAAAATTAATTGTTTTTTTATTCTACCTACGAGCTAAAATACCTACTTAGAACCAAACTCACTTTCCAGTTAGGAATATTCTAAAGAGATGAATTCAGATTATCCCAGTAAGTCTAATCTGGGCACTTTCTGTAAACATATTGCGTGTTTACGAATTATTTATAAAATTTTTATTGCAAAATAAATAAACAACTGCCATGGAGTATAAGCACTGTATTATAATGGAAATTGATACAATGACGTAATAATTATGGTTAAAATGAAACACATAAACTTATAATTTTTAAACAACAACACATGTTTTCAGTTCTTGTCAAGCAGCGCAAGTAAAAATTAACTTTGCAATAAAAAGTAAAGAACTAAAATAAAAAAGAGCTCTCTCAGCTTTACCTCCCGAAAGAAATAGCTCCTATGAAAGTGAATTGGCAACCCACTCTTCGAAATTTCTATATAATTATGTACAATGTCAGTGTTTAACTAATTAAAAAATATTAATAAAAAGTTGACTTGAGTGTATGAGAAATGATAATAGTGAACATACTGATAATTGCAAAAGTTGATAGGTATAATATTCTATTAAGGATTTCAATAACGATATACCTAATGAATATATTTAAGGTTACATACATTGGGCAAAAAAAAGAAAAGCATGTACAACAAATAAATCTCTGCTAAAACTTAGTTTCATTAAAATTTGTAGCATTTTCTAAACTAAATATATATTATTTAGTAGTAATTATTTATTGTAGTATCCTTTGTATAATAAAAACAGATTAGTTCAAAATTAATTAAAGGTATCGCTGATTATTATTAAAGGAGATTTTATTGTATTTTCTTTATGAATGCTAATTTGCAGATTGCAATATTTACCAGATATAATTAATGTCTCATTATGGTCAGCTAGAATAGAATGTATATTATATTTTCGGTATTAATTAACTTTATTTTAGCAGATAATTGTTAGCACGTGTTTGAATTTTAGAATAAATATAGTTTTTAATTTTTTTTTGAATTTTTGAGAACTTTTTGTATATTCTGAAGGCAGGGGAAAAATGAGTATTTGTTTTTGTTATGATGTCATGTTTAATATTTTAAACTTGCAATACAAAACATTTTAGACGATCTAGATGGAAATGTTTCAAATAGGTTTTCATTGAGGCTAGTGTTTACTTGAGAGGAGTAAAATCACTGGCTATCTGACTATAAGGATTTCTTGATTTGCTGTCTTTCAGAGGAGTGAGTACCCACATCTTTTTAGTAGATAGATAGATATTAGTTTTAAATTCGTACCGTATCATTAGATCGTTTTGGCTGTACCTTATATCTGAAGAGACAGTGCGATATATCATAAATCAAAACAGAATGCTTCTAACATTTTTTAAACCCTCCGTCCTATAACTCTAAATATCCTTACTGCGTATGCTTATTTAACCACTTTTTAAAAGATTTTTATACACTCTGCATAATTATAATTTTACTTCACTCTTATTTGAACCAACATGTACCACTTATGTATATGTGCCACCCAATACAAAATTTATAAACCGCCCTGTATACCTTTTTTCTATTCCATCTTATATTTCAACCATCCTATATATGGAACTGTTTATGTACCACACAATATCACATTTATTTGGAATTTCGCTTCGCTGTATATTTTAACTGCACACATTGCTTGCTGCTTGAATTTCGATGCAAGCACAGATACACACACCTACCACAGTGAACCGTACAGAAAAGAAAAGATCGCTCACCTAACAATTTTCCTTGTCGATACATTAATGGAATGTTTTGTGCAATTTCATACGACTATAAGCCTTATAAAATGAAAACCGTTACAAACACCCTGTAAGATATACTTTCAAAGCATATCTTGAAATTTAAGCTAAATATTTATGATGAAAATTTGACATTTACGTTGATGTTTACTATTTTTGTACAAATTTTTACAATTTTCATAAAAACGGCATGTTTTATGTTATAGAAAATTATGCGAATTCAAGCTGAAATATCTCTTTGTAGAATAAAATTTAAAATATTCAAATTGGTTGAGCCGTTTTAGAGAAAACATTGTAGATTCATTGAAATTCAATGAAGTGAAGTCCCTTAATGACTGTTAAAGAAAATTATATGGTACTTTTCTTAATATTACTTAATACTTATCCTTAATACTATGCCGTTTAAATCGTCAAAATTGCCCAAGCCGC
Source organism: Octodonta nipae (assembly GCA_034190945.1). NCBI lineage: Eukaryota > Metazoa > Arthropoda > Insecta > Coleoptera > Chrysomelidae > Octodonta > Octodonta nipae. The sequence continues at coordinate 321,758 of CM067219.1, forward strand.
TTTTGAATTATTACTGAGAAAACACAACCTAACCTAACCTCCTCCTTTTTAGAAGTCGGTTAAAAAATTATATATTTTGTGGGTGCAAGAAAAAAGCCAATATCATGGCGTGCTAGACACCCCGATTTATCTCTATTGGACTACCATGTATGTGGAAAGTGCCAAAGAGCAGGTTAATTTCATCATCTTAATAAAAATTAAACAGGAAAGTACGAGCATCACCAATGTTAAACTATAAGTGCGAATTTCGGAAATTTATTTAAAATAGTAAGCAAGATTATTTTTAAAATTGTATTAAGATAGATATGCATGTCTCATTAGGTTGAGATAAATGGTTTTACTCCTAGATCCAGCTTCAGAAAGTTTTCAGTGGTTTTTCTTTAATTTGAAACTGACGCACTAAGTTATATTTTTATATTTACATAATCAGTACATGCTAATATCTATTAGGCTACGTTTTGTGTACAAATATTTGACTTCAAAATCCAGTCAATCTAGACTACTTGCACAAAGGCTCCACTATTTTTGAAGCTGAAAAATTTAGTTTGTATATAGAGTATTTTATAATCCCATTTTGTGCATTTATGAATTATCCTATTATTTATTAGCAACCAAACAAGACAAAATTATTTCCTTTAACCTGATAGCTCTCATATATGGGATATGACATCCCACTTTTAGTGTGTCACAGAATATTTATTATGTATTAGCCCTTTAACAGTGTGGCAGATTCGTTATAGGCCTACCCAGGGGGAATTTGTGGTTCGATCCCCCTTCCATAAATTAAATAAAATAATATTAATTACATCTCTATTTACATATATTACTAAGTGTTCATCAAGGAAAGAAGCAATTCTAATTCTTATGGGTTTTTTGTTATTTATGAGCCCTCCTGAAATACTGGTCTGGGTAAACCTATAATTTTTGTAACTATATCCTTTCATTTGTTAAGAAAAAGTATGAACAATAAAACCAGTCAATTATACTTATTTTCTCATAAGACTTTTATAAGAGACAATAAATGTATGTCAACAATAGTTTTCAAATAAATAAAATTAAATCAACTACTTCCTAATATCAATTTCCATTCAGTTCATTAAGTACAACCATATATCAGTCTTTCAATAATTTTCCAATTTTTGTCTATACCATATCAAACCAAATAATCAACTAAAGTGCTTTTTAATAAAACATCTTGATTTCTATTCAATCGACGTCAACTCACTAGTTTTTGTTGACCGAATTGAAAAGAAAATGGAAGGATGGGTATAGAAATCAAAAAAACGAAGAGGTGTGGCATGATGGCTGCAGTCTTGACATGTAAATGTAGTTTACAAGAAAGTGAGCTATTAACATGGAAGCCTTTCCGGTCTTTGCGGACGTACTCTATTCAACTGTCAGTAAAACGAACTAACCTTGTCACATGAACAGACGTAGTTCTACCCCCTGCCCAAATACAGAATTAATATATTCACCTACGAGTCCATTCATAATGTATTTTAATTTTCCCTTTAGGCGAAAATGTTACAGTTTCAAAGCTCTTACATAAGTGATTTTTACTTAATATCGATCAATTTGAATTCATTTTCTATTTAACTGTAATGAATTTTGATAGATTTGTGGGAGTTTTGAAAAACATTTCGGTTTGAGAAAAAAATATACAAATGTGAGAAGTGTGATATTACATTCGTTTTTGTTTTCAAGGAATATAAGAATCTTGTAGAGATGACTAGTTTTTTCGAATAATTTCTTTCGGAAACACAAGTTTTGCGAGAGGTATTGTATTTATGAATACGCTACACTTCTATGCTCAGGCTGGTTCATTGGTAATGGGACATAGATCATTTTACAGTTCTCTGTAAAATTGTTATGTTATGATATGACCCATAATACCTTATCCCAAATTTAGATTTTAAATAAACTCAGACTATATTTCTTAAAATATTTCTACAAATTTTTGGTTATTAAAAATCGAACATATGGCCACTTTTAGACCAGTCTAAAGATGACGCTATGTATCTTAAAATAACTTGAAATATTCCTAATTTTTAAACTGAAAAAAAGGAGAGGTTTTTAATTCCTTGTATGTAAATGATTACATATTTGACCTTTAACATCCGAGATACAGAACGATCCTCATAATTGTTATGAACAAATTTACATGATCCTTAGTGATAAATAAATTAACAGGCAAGAATTAATAATTTTCTTCAAGGCTTTAATAATTGGGTATACTTTTTAAGTTCTTTTTAAATTATTTATTATAAAACACACTTTTTGGTAAAGCAAATTATTTAAAAATGCTACTGGTAACTGAAGCGGTTGTGGTTACAACTATTTCTGCTAAACCTTTTGTTTTTGACTTGTAATATGTTAACGAAATTCTTCTGTTCCTCCTTAAACATTATACTTGTCGTTTTATGGATTGTTGTTCAGCGATGCATTTGGTTCTTGAATGTTTTGTGACATTTGAGTTTTTGATGGCGTAATTTTTTTATGTGGTGAAAAGGGCAGACAATTTTCTAATTGCTGTTTTGATATTTCGCTTGTCGTTTTTCTCCTATTAATTATTTCTAAAAAGCAGATAAGGTGAATTATCTAAAATCAAAGTGTAGTAAGAGCAGTTTTTGGAAATTTCCCAAAATATCAGCTAAATATAATATAAGCTAAAATCAAATGATATCCCTACAGCAGAGGTTCCCTAAGTTGTCCCGATGAAGCCCAGGGGTATCCTTGACGTGAAAAAAATGGGGGTTCACAAGTTGTAATTCGGTGTCCACGGAAATTTTAAAGATCAAAAAATCTGGGAGACAATATATAACTCAAAAAAATTTAGGGAGCAATAACAATTCTTTCAATTCGATATTTTTCGGTGAAAAAATTACCTACTGAGACTTTGGGTTGTCAAGCTTTATTTTATTTATCTTTGATCTTCTGGAGAATTCCGAAAAGAAATATATAAATAAGGAGAGCTGACGGGAGCATTCATTCTGTATTGCCGATTGCCATGTAGAAAAGATCAGGTGTTCAAGATAAATTGTAAATAGTTTTGTGAATATAAATTCAAGTAGTGAAAATAAATTATACTGAGTTATACTGTGTTTTTAAATAAATCCAAGAACTGAACTGAAGCCGAGTGTGAAAATAATAAAATTACACTGTGAATGTTATCTAAAAGACACAATACGTAAACATGTCTAATAGTTTTTAATGCAAAATATTATGCATTGTCACTATAAAGAGTGTTCCAATTTGACGTTAATTTTTAAATTTGCCGCCATTTATATTTTTTATACTCGAATATCATATGTTATTTGACAGATGACGCGTGTTTATCATTAAAAATTATTTTAAATTTGGTGAAAGTTGTGCAGACGTTGGAAGAAAGTTTCGTATAGAATATGGAATGTCCGTCAAATGTTATCATTGGAAAATATGTTCAAAAATTTGTGGAAACTGGTTGAGCAAAAGATGAAATAAAACATCATTGCAGTGGTTGTTCAGAAGAAAATATTGCAGCTGTTACTGCTAGTGTTGTTGAACAACCAAAAACATCAATTCGTCATCGTGCACAGCAATTGAACGTTCCAAAAAACACTTTATCCAAAATTTTGCACAACTATCTTTATTTAATGGCTTACGAGATTCAGATAACGCAAGAAATAAAGCCAACTGGCTTTGATTTACGTCGCCAATTCGTTAATTGGGTGATACCACAGAAACTTGAAAATGTGAATTTTTTCAACAAAATCATCTTCAGCGATGAAGCACATTTTGAATTGGGTGGATTTGGTAACAAGCAAAATTGTCGAATCTATGGTGAAGCAAATGCACAAGAAATAATGGAAAACCGATGAATCCACAAAAAGCAACTGTTTGGTGTAGTTTTTGTGCTGGTGGACTGATTGGTCCTTACTCTTTTGAAGATGACTATGGAAATGCTGTTACTGTGAATGGTGAGCAATATCGAACGATGATTACTCACCAAATTTCTGTGCAGAAAATATGGTTCCAACAGGACGGTGCAACATATCATTCAGCAACAGAAACAATTAATCTTTTGAAACAGAAATTTGGAAATCGAATAATTCTTCGAAGAGGAAACATTAATTGGCCTCCTAGATCTTGCGATCTAGCACGTCTAATTTTTTTCCTATGGAGCTATTTGAAAGAAAAGGTCTATGCCAACGATCCACAAAGAGTTGATGACCTAAAGGAGAACATTATTGACTGTTTTCAAGTAATTGAACCGCAGTTATGTCAGAAAGTTATCCAAAATTTTGGTAAAACATTAGAAGCTTATAATACAGCAGCAGGTGGTCACTTACAATATATTGTTTTCCATTACTAAACTTAAACAATTGTACTATCATTTGAAATAAATGATTTCATCATTCTCGAATAATTTGTGTATTTTATTAAAAATTTAAAAATTAACCTCAAATTGGAACACCCCTATTTTAATTGATATCTATAGAAGCCGTTTCTTGGTTATCCTCATGTTCCAATAGGTTTAAACTAGTTTTGCAACTTAAAAAATCAATACTAAATTTGAGCCTTAGAAATTATGTTATGATACTTCTTTGTCTCATTACTCATGTGCCTCTTATAAGTTACAATTGCAAGCATATCTATCTCTCTTGTTTTTACTTATCGTTTCATTTATTATTTTTTGCAACCATTACCATTCTTATATAACTCTTACGTAAACTTGAGCTAATCTCTAATAACCTCAACAATTACAAATTAGCAACCTCAAGACCCTTCTTCTGCTCGAACATTTCCACAACGTGTCACTTCGTACAATTAAAATCCCCAACATGAATTCATTTCATATCCTTCTTATCTCCGATATGCTTCAACATGAACCCTCGTCAAAGCCAAACACTTTCGTCGTATTCATTCCCTTCCTAAAAGATCGCAACATTTTTTTTCTTCTCTAATATTCACACATGCATTTCCTTACAACATGACGAACAGAAATATCTTGAGGTTGAGCTAATCCGATTAAAAGTCTAAACGGTACCACATTGAAATTAAATTGGGATCGCTTTGCCTTAATTTGGGGTGCCGTTCCAAGCGGTTGAATCGATGAGTGTCATTTAAGTGTTCTGTCATTCAGCCTTATTAAATCGCTTAAAGAAAATTTGTTCGTATGGAAAAATTCGATGGTCTTTCTTTCTGGAACCGTTGTAGTGGAAGTTTATTTCTCTTCTTAATGTGTGGATTTGCAACAAAGGACTAAGTGTACATGTGTGGTACGATCGTGCCAGTTGAGGTAATTTATTGAACAGTATAAAACGAATATAATATATTTTTTTCATAAAAAAAGTTTTGAGAATGTACTAATAAATATAAATTTTCATTATACCTTTAAGTAAAGTCACACCTAGAAAACCCACTTAAAAACTCTCTCAGATTATTCAAATCTAAACTATTGTTATGTTATTCCTTGGTATTTTTTTGAGCTACCCTGGAAGTATTGACGATTTAAGTCCTGAAACGTTTGGAATATATTGTAATAAAATTTATCCAGTCCGTCCCCAACAAAAGCAACGTAAAACAGTATTCATTCCAAAGAACATAAAAACATTAATTTCTAGAGTCTTCCAAATGAGCAAAAACTATCATTCTCGACGCTAGGCAACACAATCTAGAACGAGAAGGAAACTCAACGTATGCTATGTAAGCCGATTTTTATTTGAGTATTTTTAGTCAGTTAGTTTAGTGCGTTCACCGACTTCAGCTTAGTTAAAATAAAAACCGTTTAGAAACCGTGTGCAATCATCACTATTTTTAGAGAAAACAGTGAAGATTCATTGAAATTCACTGAAATCTAGTTCCTTATTTACTTTTTTTTTCTGACTTTCTGGAAAACCGCAAATCTTATGTAATAGACAAGTATATGGGATCTTTCTGTAATGTTCCTTAATGTAACTCAGTTTAAATCATCAAAATTAGGCAAGTTATTTTTGAATAATCGCTTGTCGTACATAAAAAAAAGTTGCAGACGAATTGAACATCTCCTCTTTTTTTGGAAGTGGGTTAAAAATGAGTTTAACCTAATAAATCGATTGTTAGAAATGTCGATATTCATGTTTTAAATATTATTACAAACAAAATTTCCAATATAATTGTGTATCACCCTAAATTGGAATTTCATTCAAATGGATAAAAAATAAATAAAAACGTCAAATAATTGAGATATTTAATTATATGACTTTAAAGCTGTTCTATAACAGTCTCAATTCCTTTTAGTTATGCCATTAAATTACGATCTAAAAACAAATTTCAGGGTTTAAATATCCTTCCCAATTAATCCCTTAACCTACATGGATTTATTTAGAGACTATTGCGAGATTGATGTGGCAAATCCTACAAATAGACCGTATTAAAAGCACCACTAACCAGAACGTTGCACTCCATTAAACCTTCACTCAACACGTGAGAAAAATGATGAACAACACATAGCGAATCGTATAACAAACGAAAGCCGAAATGACGGAAATTCCAGTCTTACTATATATATATATATATATATATATATATATATATAATTAAAGTAGGACCATTTTAAAACACCTAACAAGTGAACGAGTGGTCACGTTGGGGATACGCCTATCTCTATCCACTGCTAGATGTAGGCCTTCCCCTTTTCCCGCTACCATTCTCTGATCTGTTCTTCTCTTATCCAGCTAGTACCAGCTCTTTGTATGAGGTCATTAGTACCCCTGGTGTTAAGTCTACCCAAAGGTCTACGTCCTAGTGTTGGTCTCCATTCGAGAATACGCTTGGTCCATCTGTCGCGTGTTCTTCGGGTTATGTGTCCTGCTCATTACCATTTCATTTTTGCAGCTTGAGCCACGAGTTCTCGAGTTTGGCTGTGTTGTTGAGAGTTTGCGTGTCATTTTTTTTGTAAGACAACATGTTTCGGCACCATAATTTAGAATGAGAAGGAAACACGGAGTATACTTTTCAGGAAATTTGGGATTTCGGGTTTGATGTAGCGCTAAGTTTGCCGAAGGCAATTAAGGCTAAATTCATGCAGTTTCATTTGTCATATTGTCTTTCCTGTTGGAGATTTTCGGTTCTATATAATATATGTTCTGAGAGGCATCCGCGTTCAATATTATGAACTAGGCTAGATTCCGGGTGAAACCGCGTCTAAATTTATTAGATACTCGACGTTTGGACTCTTGTTTTGGAGCCACTATCAAGAGACTAAAATTAAAAAAGAGTTTCAGAGTGTAGATCAAACTCGGGACTCCAATCTGTCTACTCCCCAAGAGTCACTCGGTAACTGAACTGAACGATTGATTCAGCCAGCAAGAAATGAAAATCCTGCTCCAAGTAACACGTCTCTAAATAAGTCTAGGGTGGACTTAACAATATTATTATTATGAGCATATAAATATTTATCTAAGGTTCAAAAAATATTTTATAGTACTAGGGGTCTATTTATTATAATGCTATGTACTTATTATTATTTACATAAAATGTGTTAGTAGTGAAGGAAAAATAAGACAATAAACCGATTTTTATTTATTATATTAACATATATTATATAACACATTCATTAGGCACATTTTATTTAATTACACAAATATAGAAAACGCGAAAAGTTAATTAGTTTTTTCTTAATTTTCTCTAATTGATGGTAGATTAATATTTATATATACATGAATACATAAACCTACACTTTCTTCAAAATTTACATAAATTTTGGTTAGTTATTGAGTTTTCCTATTAAAATGATTGAAAATAGCATAAATGGTTGTATTTAATAAGAAAACTTATATCCGATTTTAGAAGTAGTCTTCAGAAACATGGTTTACTCAAAAAATGTTATAATTATATGATTAAATCAAATAAACCCAGTGAACTTTTTCAAACAATCCCGTTCAACAAAATGTATTCTTAAAAATAGATATATAGTGGCAACAATTTTTCACTTTTAAACAGTTAAAAATTGTATAACACCCAAACCATGAAAAATATCTGTAAAATAAACTATTATTTTTTTATACGCTCGTTATTCAGCTTTTCTTGCATTCTCACACTGTTGCTGAGGAGATGTCTGCAAAATTGCTAGTGGTACTAATTGAAGAAAGCGTATTTAACCACTATTCAACTTCCATTTCGTTTGAGTTAATGTCACTAAATAATCTTTCAAGCAATGATGACGTTCTACAATATTATTTTGCACATCCTTTTGTTTTTAAATTTAATTTATGTTTTTCATAACATTTGAGAATCCACTAATTGCAAACCTGATGTTTATATTCTTGTATTGTAATAACTGAACACAACACAGAAAGTAGTAATTTTGAAGCTTAATACCTCTACTTTCGAATGCCGAGTGCGCCTTTGAAAAAATCCAATATGGCGAGTTCATAAGTGCTCGAAAGCCAGAGCAATTTCAAGTACCAGAAGAAAAAGCTTGTAAAAATTAAAATTAACTAATGATAGTGCCGTTTCTTTAGTTCAAATTGTAACTGATAGATGACCTGAAAAAGCCCAAACCATAGATCTCAAAATTTCAATATCAAGAATCCAATATGGCGGTCAAATATCCAATATGGTGACTGAATATTTGGAAATCATCCGATTTGTATCAAATTTGGTATAGGGGGGTTTTTCAGGTAGCGGATTACGAATCCGATGTCAGATTTGCACAATTCAAAATGGCGGATCCAATATGGAGAAAAGTTTTTTCGAAAACAGATTTGCACCGAAGATGTCATATGGGAATTTTGGAGTTCGCGATCACGAATTGGTATCAAAATTGTCAAAGATGTTCAATTCAAGATGGCGGACCTAAGATGATTGATGCAATATGGTGGCGAAATTTTCGAATATTATCTGATTGACATTGATATGAGTAGGTTTTTGCTGTTACGGTCTTACACAAAATCTTCAAGGATAAGTATCGTGAGCATAAAATGGGATTAACCAACCAAACCAATAGTAAAATACGACAGGAAATACTGTGCACTGGTCGTTATTGTAGTGGAATGCCTGTGCTCCATCTTGTAGAACATAAGCGAAATTTTCTGAAAAATCACAGAACACCAAAACTTCATTTTGACGTAAATTTTCGTTTTTAGTGATATGAATTCTGATTGAGCGTTTGCTATAAAATTGTGAGGAATAAGTAACATAAAACGATTGCACATTTCTTCAAGGAAATCCTCTGTGGAAAGACATTGTTGTAGAAGAGTGCATCGATCAGTAGAGACCCATGTACCTACTGAATATCACTTCTTCTAGTTTATTTTTTTCCAGTAATTCAGTTATAAGATAAGAAATTTGTCTCATTTTAGGACATTCTAGACAGTTCAGTAAAAAGCAATCAGTAGTATTCCAACCACATGAAATGTAATTTATGCAATCTTTATAGTCATTTAATTCTATTTGCGAACATTTCGTTAGTATTTTCAAGTTTATAGCATCGATCATTGTTTTTACATTTTGATGTATCGTTGATACACAGACGCTATGCGTTCCTGAACTTCCAGCCATAACGCACAATTAAGTCGCAGCTCAGCAAATTTGGTTGATCCAATTTTATGCTCAGGATACTTATCCGTGAACATTTTGTGTAAAAACCTACTCATCAAATTTAATGTCAATCAGATAATGTTCAAAAATTTCGCCACCATATTGCATCAAGCATCAATTTTGACACCAACTCGTGATCATGAACTCCAAAATTCCCATATGACATGTTCGGTGCAAATCTGTTGATATTCGGAAAAACTTTTCGCCATACTGGATCTGCCATTTTGAATTGTGCAAATCTGACCTAGGATTCGTAATCCGCTACCTGAAAAACCCCCGTATATCAAATTTGATACAAATCGGATGATTTTCAAATATTCAGCCACCATATTGGATATTTGACCCCCCATAATGGATTCTTTATATTGAAATTTTGAGATCTGTGGGTTGAGCTTTTTCAGGCCATCTATCAGTTATAATTTAAACTAAAGAAACGGCACTATCATTAGTTAATTTTAATTTTTACGAGATTTTTTCTCTGGTACTTGAAATTGCTCTGACTTCGGTCGCTTCAAATTTTGGGCGTAGCTCTGATCCGGTTGACGGGGATAGTCCCATAAAACATGTTGTTATCGATAATAATCTCAAATATTCTTAAAAAAGTTTCAATGAATAAACAGTACCACGGGTGAAGTTTGTCACCAACTAATGCCTGTCCCTATACAAAATATGAGCAGCATAAAGAGAACTACAAATGAACAAGACCTTCAGTCAATCGATGAACAAAATTATGAACAACAGCGAATAAAAAAAAACTAAACTAGCAGGAATAACAATTGCTCATTCTGACTTGTAACAATTCATAATAAAAGCTATTTCAAATAAACCCTCAACCTAAAGTGAGAAAGGGTTTCCAAATCCGAATGGCCCGTATGAAGGATAATGAAGAAGATGATATACGATAAAAATATTACTGCAAACTTGTGTACTCATGAAGCTACCATCGAGCAAGCTAAAGTCTTTTAAGTCGACGCAAATCATTATAAATTGCCGTCGACAATTCTAATTATAGAGTATATTAACGATTCTTCTTTAAAATTATGCCACTACTTTACGCTACAATCACGATCTAACTTATTACAAAACCCATTTAAATCTCCACCAATTACAATCTAATTTCAAATAAATTTATCGGCGATATAATGTTAAAGACGGTCTACGAATTATGTGTTCAATACGAAGCTGTCATTGGCAGTGGACGATATCATCAACTGAAAGAGACGAAGAACCTCGTTCACAATGTTTGGTTTTATTTTCAGCATTTGTATAAAGCTCCACGTGAAGCTGACATTTCAATCCGAGAGAACTGCAATCTTGAAACAGTTGGAAATTAGTTGATAAATAAAATACGAAGTTATGATGGGGTTTCGATACGAATCGAATCGTGTGAGGATATGAGAGAAAATGAGTTTATGTGGACACCTGTGTGGATGAGCACATTTTACAAAAATGTTGTAATCAACGAGAGTTTAGTACATTTTGGAAGAATAGTTATACATTTTTTCTAATTCGTTAGGAATAGTTGAAAAGTCTGCATAACTCAAGTAGTCTAAACGTTTCAGGGTATATATATATATATATATATATATATATCAGATCCCCTTTTCAATGGTAATAAAACTTAACACAGCTGAACAAGCAAATTAAAAATATAAATGGTTCCAGCTTATTGAAGTAGACTTTCGATTTCAAGTAATTACAAAGATAAAAAATCTAATGGGCTTAGATCTGGAAACCTAGCTGGTCAATCTATATTACCTCTCCTTCGGATCCATCTATTTGAGAAAATATTTCAAGACAATCTCGCACTGTTCGAGAATAGTGTGGGGGCTCTCCATCCTGTTGTAACCATACCGAAATTGCCAGAATATTGGAGTTTTTACCATTCGGTAAAGTTCTGTTAACCAGGGTATTATGTCATTTTGTAATAGGTCTAAATACTTTTCCGAGATAAGTGTTCCCTCAGTAAAAAAAGGACCCACAATTAAAGTACCCACAATTGCGCCCCATACGTTAACATTCTTGGAAAACTGTGTATGACTTTCCATAATCCAATGTGGGTTTTCTGATGTCCTATATCGAAAATTTTTGCCTGTTTACTGAATCATTTAAAAAAAATGTTGCCTCGTCGGAAAAAAATATCGTACTGAAAAGTATCCATCATTATTTCGCAAAATTCTACTCTCCGTTCCAAATCATCTTCAGTAAGTTCCTGAACTAAATGAATTTGTATGGGTGCCATTTATTTTTATGCAAGCATTTTAGAACAGAAGATTTACTGATTGAATGTTCGGCGGCTATTTGTGTAGTGTATTTCTGAGGATTTTCTTGTAAATCGAGAAAAACATTTAATTGTGTATCTTCTGGAAGATGTTTGGTTTTGTAGTTGTCTCTTACGTTGTCAAATTCTAGAAACTGTTTTTCTATTTTACTAACTACCGATCGTGTAATAGGCCTCTCCGGGTACCTATGAAATGAAGTTGATGGTCACAATTTATTTCTGTCCCACCCTGTATAAATGAGTTTATCATCACAAAAACCGCAGTCCTAAAAAAACCGACGTGTTCGAGCGTTTTCCAAAAGAAAACAATACATGAATTTTAAATGAATATGTTCCAAGTCGCTGTATAACATAATTTTGGAATTTGAAGACGCGAAATTTAAGACCGACATCTAGGATTTTCGAGAGAATTAGCACACAGAGGTTCCGAATCTGGAGGCGTTTCGTGTAGTTACTGTTCTCCCTTAACTCCTAGGACAGAATGTCACGATAAAATTTTTCAGGTTACTTCACCTCTCTCACTCTCTTCGAGGTGTCATTCCTTTGTACGCAAAACAATATATATAATATATCCTTCATCAGTTGCGCTTCCTACAATTGAATGTCCTCTTGAACACTTGTTTATGTATTTGATACATTTCGTTAAATTTGAAGATGCGAGATTTAAGACCGACATTAGGTTTTTCGAGAGAATTAACACACAGAAGTGTTCGAGAGGACATTCAATTGTGGAAAGCGCAACTGATGAAGATTCCCTAACCAGAAACTATATATATTATATATATTGTCTTGCGTACAAAGGAATGACACCTTGAAGAGAATATTCAATATCTCTGACAGGTGAAGTAACCTGCAAAAATTTTATCGTGACATTCTGTCCTAGGAGTTAAGGGAGAACAGTAATTACACGGAACGCCTCCAGATTAGGAACCTCTGTGTGCTAATTCTCTCGAAAATCCTAGATGTCGGTCTTAAATCTCGCGTCTTCAAATTTAACGAATACATAAAGAAGTTCGAGAAGACATTCAATTGTGGGAAGCGCAACTGATGAAGGTTCCCTAACCAGAAACAATATATATTATATATATATATATATATATATATATATATATATATATATATTGTGTGGCGTACAAAGGAATGACACCTTGAAGAGAGTATATAATTTTGGAAGTTTTGAAGTGTTTCTAATTTTCGTACGTATTTGTAGTTTGGATGGCTAACATAAATTACTGAAATAGATTTATAGGTGATACTGGCACATCCTCCAAAATTTTATATATAGACAAATAAAGTACGATTCCCTCCCAGAGAAGACCCCTAATACAGGTTAACTAGCATTCTCAACTTGACAAAATAAAAACTGTTATTATGATAAAATTCCTAAGATTTCTACGCACTGAGATGGAACATACAGCAATATACTCGAATGCCCTACATAAAGCAGTGTTTCTAAACAGAAGAGATCAGTTTTTAGTTGAGTTCAATTCATTCCGATTAATTTGTGTTTGTAATTTAGTCGTATTGTGAATTTGAAATGGTTAAATAAAGTTTGCATTAGTTGAAAAACCAATGCAATTCGAACCCAGAGAAAACTGTAAAATTATTAGACGTAAAGAAAATGATTACTGTTAAACCTGAAAATAAACCTAAAAATAATAAAATTCTATTAGGTAATATGTATATATAGAAAGTAAACTCTATCACAAATCATGTATATGGGTTGTATGATCGACAATAATTTAACGTTTTCAGAATACTTTAAATTTCTAATAAATAAAATACCAAAAACAACTAATGCATTAGCTCGTGCCTTAAAAGGATTAAGTATTTGGGCAAATATCACAGCTTACGAAAGTATCACTCCACACTACACTATTGTTTTTGATGAGTAATTCCGAAAATAACATTATTTTAGGATGTAATAAATATACCAGTAGAACACATAATATGTTTAAGGTACAAATTTTTTACGTGTGAGGCAAATACTAAATTACAACACAATGTTGTGTATATACAAAGTGTTAAACAATATGCTAACAAAACAGCTTTGTTAGAAGTATCCATAATACCAGGTCAACAAATAACTTTTATGTAGAGTAAGCACAAATTTTAGTCAAAATTCAATGCAATTAACTGCCATGTTCTATTAAAATGTGTAATAATTTAACAGAATATAGGCCAATATCTAAGAAACAATGGTTTTGTAAAGTTTTTTCTTCTTTCTTATGTATTTTGGATAAAATATGTGAAATGTAAATATCACAATTTGTATTGGCTACTTGCCAAGTGTTATTAATAAAGATTATTATTCTGATTAATATTGTGAATCCTATTATCCTTTGCTACCATATAACCCCCCTCATATCTGTGGAGCAGTACCAGTCGGGCATTATTATATTAATAGAGAACGTAGCGCCGGGCTAATATGCCAAATAAACTAAAGAAAATTACCCTTTATAAAAGTATGTAAGATTCATACAATGTAAGTGGTAATTGGGGCGGTGTCTGCTATGATTAGAGAGTGCTGTGAGCTTATTGTGCGACCACATTTGTTTAAAAAACATAAGAGAATCGGGTTACCGTGCATTCATATCTCAGTTTTCTTTTGTGTTCTGTCGTCCTGTGAATTCGTGGGCGCTGAGCGGCGGCTTTTGGAAAACGGAATGAAAGGATTGGAAGGAAACATAGGCGTAGTGATTATGTGGGTGTGTTTTTCATGACGAGGGGTTGTCAGGAATATTTCAGCTGCAGGGGTGATAGACGTCTCTTGGAAGAATGCGAACGTTTGAGTGGTCTTGTGTGGTTTTTGTACCCTTACATAAATATTTATAAATAACTTGAAGTATAATATAAAGCGGTACTAGAATTATTGTTGTATATATTATTTCATTTGCTTATTGAATAAAATAGACCTGTTTAAAATAAACAAGGAAAACAAAACTTTCAAATAGATCATTTTAAGAACTTTTTTAGTTACTGGGAAGTGCCCGCATTTTGACACTTTCATTTTTTAACCTTTTCTGAGTACGGCAAGGGTGACTGAGCCTTTCAGTATGATCTTCTATATGAAAAATTTCAAATATCTTAAGATTCAGTATATTTTCATTGATTTGAATTAAAACACACTTACCTGCCTCGCAACCCATGACGATTTCTGTTTTATATCGAAAATATAAAAAATACTGTTAATTAATATTAGCTAAATACACCTCCTATCTTCGAGGTGTCATTCTTTTGTACGCTAAACAATATATTGATATATATTGTTTCTGGTTGGGAACCTTCATCAGTTGCGCTTCCACACAATTGAATGTACTCTCGAACACTTATTTATGTATTTGATACATAACAGTAAATTTGTAGACGCGAGATATAAGACGCGTCTTAAATACACCTAGTTTTTGACAATTTTTACAGTTAAATTGAAACCTTGAAAACATTTTGAAATCTTTTCTAATTGAATTGAAAAGTTTTAACCTAATTGTTACAAAAGTAATGAAATGTCAAAATTTATATCAAATTGTGTGCAGATGGCCATGAATTCAGTCTTGCCAGATCTACCTATTTATCGTGAATTGGTGCATAATTTCACGATTTTTTGTAATCTTAGTTAATCTATATATAAATATTAGTTAATCTATATATAAATAGGCAAAGACAAAACGGTTAGGTACCATTTTTTCCTCTGTCCCTCAACCGAGTTATTTGATTTTTGTTTTGTTTAGTGGTTATTGAGGACCTCAGTTCAAAGTGCTAAAATATATTTATAATATTGATTCATTCATTAAATAAAATAAAATAAAAAATTCATAATTTACGTCTACAGTGCCGCCAGATTGCGTGGAGAGAAAATCGTAAGACGGATTGACTCGAATGAGAAAAACAAACTGAATTAAACGAAAAACTAACAAATTTTGTTTGTCTAAGTGTTTATTGGGAAATAACACCACACTTTAAAGGAAATTGCTGTATATTCCAAACGTTTCGGGGTCTAGATCAGACCCCGTTGTCAATGGCTAAGAAACTACGGATTAAAAAGGTACAATTCCAAGATGTAAATTTAAATATTTTTTCTCTTTTTTTAATAATAAACACTTAGACATTGAAAGAGATGCCACAAGTATCCTTCAGAAAACAAATTTTGTTTGGTTCTGAAAGTTATTTTACATTATTATGCTATTGAGAACTCACCCAAAAATTTATATTATATGATAATTGTCTTCTAAACGTTGTTTGTGGCATATTATTGATTACTTTTATGTTTTTTTTTTTGGTCAATAACACCACAATCGAAATAAAACGATTATGTTGTTATTGCTCAAAAAAACAATAACAGTTATTTGAAAATGACAATTTATTGGGTATCACAAATTTTTCTGAATATAGTTTGTCAACTAAAATCAGAATTTTGTATTACATGGCAACTGAACAATGTTTTTCCGATAATATTTTATTATTTTAACAATATACTATTAATTTATATTGTTTCTATTTTAAAGGCTAATAGTTTTATACAATTTAATTAAGATTACAAAGCCTTCTCAATGCGATCAGAAAATTATCAATGTATAATTTTCAAAATTTTAATTTCAATTAACTTACAAAAATTGTAAACAAATAAATGTATTATTCAACATAAATTAACAGGTGGTGCATTGTATTTCTTAAATGTTTTGATATAATCCACCGGTGAAAACTTTTACGTAAGTAAACTAACTATTGAGAGATTATAAAGCTAATTGATACATTTGATTTCAGATCCACTCAAGTTGAATATGTTTTTTTTTATTTTATGCCATGTGTAAATGAAAATTGAATAAGTATTAGTAATGTATTGCTGTTTTATTCCATATAAGGTAATCTTTTAAATTAATTTTAACATGTCTAAAATATTAGCAGTCAGTCAAAATTTGTTAAATGTTCTTTAAACGAGATGTGATATGCTGCAAATATATTTTTACTTATTTATCTAACAATATAGTACATATAATGTTTTGTTTATTTACATATATCTTATTATATGTAATTCTCGCAAACTGCACTATGACTGTCGAAATTTCATTTCGGGGTTTTGGCGCCTACAAATTGATTGCTCGGGAAAAATCGTATTACCGAGATAGAACGAAATTGTGACAATAATTATGACAGCTGAGTTTTGACATTACAAAAGTCTCAATACAGGATGATTTAGTAAAATACTTGAAAAAAATTTCTAATACAAATTGATGTGTAGAATCTTATAAGAATTTTATCGCTATTTAATATTTTTTAAAGTAAAAATTGCTGTTAGGGCGAAAAGTGAAAAAGAAAAGGTGTTCTCATGTTCTAAATTGACTGAGATATAAGGCGTTGGATATTATAATTACACAGGGCGATTCCAGATATGTTAGAAATCATTTTTTTTGTGGGTGGCACACAAACAGTTGCATATATAGGGTGTTTAAAATATAGAATAGAGTGCAATTATAACTAGTAAAATAATCATATACGGAAGCACATTAGCGGTTGAATTTACAGGGTTCTTGGAATAGAGGGCGCAATAAACTTACACTTATAAAGGGTGGTGCAAAAAATATGCAGAGATGCATATAAAGGGGGCGGAAATGGAAATGGAACATTTCGTAACCCATAAGCAGTTGTATATATAGGGTAGATGAAATATAGGAATTATAGATATACAGGATGATTATAAAAAATGTTAGAAAAGGAAATGATTTATAGAGTAGCCCACGATGAGTTCCCTATATATGATGATTGAAATAGAGATCGGAGTAGAATTATAGTTACAGAAAATAGTTTTCATAAACAAAAAGAGTAAAAGCGGTGACTTATAGGCAGTCGCATATACATAATGGTTTACCGGGTGGTTCAAAAATGTTAAATAATATTATGAGTGGTCCATGAGCAGTTACATATACAGGGTGGTGGAAATATATAATGAGATGGAATTATTATAATGAGTATTTATATATAAATTATATATAAATGTTAGAGAATTGAGGGCAATTATAGTTATACAGGGTGGTTAGAAAAAACAATTATGTAGGATAGCCCATTAGCGGTTGTATTGTTTTCATATTAAATTAAGAATTACGAATTTGAACAAATAAAGTCCTATTAATTATATCTGAAAAAGAACATGAATTTCGTTACTTATTTGTAAAGCAAACTGTACTTTGAGTAATCGAAATCCAGAGAATAACGAGTTCTTTAGACCAGTTGTAATAGCAGAAATTTTAAAGATAAGGTGTTGTAAATAGACAAGTGCATAAAAGGAATGTATATTAAAAGATGAAATAAACAAAAATACATATCTTTCCAGTTTCTTGAACTATTAGTAAGGTTTGTTATTTTTAATGCACTAGGAAAATTATGTAAACCTTATTTGATCCCTAATATCATTGTCATAATTAATTACAAATCCCTGCATTATCGACCATATTTGATTTAATTATATTCTGAAATGAACTTTAAATCCTTGATAATTTTGAGAGCCTTATTATCCATACACTCATTAGTTTTTGAAGCGAAAGCTTCTTCACAAAGTGACCTTTTCTGATTAAATTGTTGTTATCAATATCACATTAAACAGATGATACAAAACCAGAAAAACCCTTCAACTGTTAATAAGCGCGCCCAACAAACGGTGGTTCGTCACAAGGTGACTGGGGTTTTCTTTTGAAAATTTTTAACATTGATCAAGTAGTCCTTTTTAAAATATCCATGACTTGCCATCACATTTGTATACTAACTAAGTTCATATTATAAATTAAACATTTTAAGACTTCTGAATAAAGTCTTCTTGATTTTTTGCTGGCACAGTGGTGAGTAAAAATTGTAAATAAAGAATAGTGATTATGCAAGCGTTCTTAGAGGGCGGCTTTGAATTTGTATTTACTGTAACTGAGGATAACTCTTCAATTTGTTATGTTTTGTTAATTATTCATAATTCAGTTTTGAAGTCCATTATTTTTGTAAATTCAGAAAATGTTGCGGTCAGTGAGAACTTGAAAACCGAAAGCATGAGGCATGTTAGGGTTCCTTTCAAATTCCTGTCATGGTGGCAATACTGAATGTGTCCGATCATTTGGAGTGTACAAAAATTTTCATAAAGTTGCTGGCATCAGAAAAATAGCACGCACTGCTTTAATTTAATTACCTAGGATATAACACCACCGATTACAAATTATCGTTGATATATGGAAGACAAGAGACTATTCACGAACAAAAGTAACCCATTTCAGCAATGAAATAAAAAGTTGAAAATAATTAACACTAACACTATGTAAGTAAGTAGGAACCTATATACTATGTTTCTAATGTCGGTGGCAAGCAAATATAAAACCGGCATTGTGTGTATTAGATTAGTAATATGTTTCGGGTTGATAGTTGCTTGACCGAGACTTAAAAAATATTTTGTCTATAGTTATTACTTAGTGTGTAGCTACCAAATAACTGTGAATGTGCGATTATTTCTTGTAATTATTTTCAGTATACGTACTTAGTAGCTACCGACATACACAACAAGTGGTTGCTGGGTATTTCTTCATAGCTCAAGTCATTTACAGAGAAAACGACATTTGGGAGACAAAATTAATAGTAGAACAAAACCAACATCACCGTGTTCTAATGATTTAACATAACTAATTGATATAAAATTAAATATTTTTTATCGATTCGTTTTTGTTTTATAACAAAAAAACCTCAAAAAACATTAACAATATTGTTTTTTACATTTCCCCAACATCTATCTGTTTGCTACTGTGAGTAATGTTGTAGATAAATGAAAACATACTATACGTTCAACTTCGTGAATTGGGTTCTTAGATAATGGAACCTTTAGCCAAACTTAAAAAAAATGTTTATAATTTATTTATAGCTGAAATATGTTTATAAGTGAAAGGGTAGATATTCTCATAACCAATTTATGTTATAAATATAATTACTGTAGCCCCGGTAGTTTTTGCAAAATTTCAGTCAATCCTATTAGACATTTTTTTAGAATAGAAGAGTTTATCTAGAGACCCTCCATCTCAGTTTTACAATAAAGTGCAAATACATGTAAGTGTTGTAAATATTTAGGCAATCTAACTATATCATCGTAACTAATCTTTTTTAATTTTAAACAGACCCATGATTATATTTCTAGCATAAAATTGATTTATGCAATAAATTTAGCAAAATGAAATACCTAAACTCTATTTAAACACTGATGATAATGATGGAGCAATTATTTATAATGTACAAAAAGTGTACTTATTTTAATTTTAACTAAAAAACGAAAATTTACCTTGTATATTCGTTGATCTTTGAATAAACAATTAAATAATAGTAGGTTTCTCTGTTTTAATCTGTTTCCATTTTCAGTATATGCGTATGTTATTATTATATGAAAATGTAACGCTGATAAAAAATGATAATACTACATAATAGAAAAAAAATTATGTTAATCCTTTAGTTAACATGCAATTTTTATATTGCTCAATACAGCTCTTCTATTACAAATTTTCTAATTATAAATACAAGCCAAATTTTTATATATATATATATATATATATATATATATGTTTTAATCTTTAATAAAAGATTTACCTTTTACATATGGTTACATTTTGCATATTGTTAAAAAGTGATAAAATTTATTCCACTCCGTCCCAACTAAACATCAATCGCTGGGATAGTAAAAACAGAAGAGCTAGAAGGTTCGGATGGGAAAAAAAAACTGTGAATCTTGTCGCTGTGCGAACAAAGGTAGAACTACCCGAAAATTCTTCGTACGCTATATAAGCGATATTAATTTCAGAAAGTGACAGTGAATATTAGTTTTTCAAAATAATTAATTGAACCCACGTAGTTTAACACAATAATAAAAATGATTGCTCCATCATTGTTATCAGTGTTTAAATGGGGATTAGGTGTTCCATTTAGATACTGATGATAATGATTTGGCAATCATTTTTAATATGCAAAATGTGTAAAAGATTTTTCCATTTGTAAATGACTCAATAAAAGGTTAAAACTTATTTATGACTTGCCATTAATTAGTTTTTATCAATAGAAAATTTCTTAACAAGAATCTGTGTTGAATAATATAAGAAGTGTATTTTTAACTAATTGAGGATTAACATCAATTTTTTTACCATTATTAAGTATTATCAAATTTTATCAGCGTTGCATTTTTATATAATACTAAATCAAAACTAAAATGTGTAACAAGATTATTTGTCATAATAAAAACGTTACAACAAGGTTATAGTTTCACAGGTACCATCCCTTAGGAATTTTTTTCTGAATGAACTCGTCCAGATGAAACAGTTTAGAAAGGCCAAATATTTTCAATACCTGTATGTATTTGTACTTAATATTTTGGAAAACTGAGATGAAAAGTATCTAGATCAACTCTTCTACTTTGCAACGCTATCATAAGGATAGGGGCCTCCGGTGAGGTAATAGAGGCCTTTAAAAAATGTCTACCACAGATTTGATTGGAATTTTGCAAAAACTACCAGGACTACAGTATTTGTCATTACAAGATAATTTGGGTAAGAGAAGATCTACCCTTTCAGTTAATAAGAATGTTTTAGTTATAAAATAAAAAAATATGTAAACGACGAATTTTTTTGGAATTTTGTGTAAATGTTCCATTATCTAATAAACCTAATTTGTAGTTTTTCCATTTATCTACAACATTCTCCATACTAGCAAGCACCGTCTCGTGGGTAGATATTGTGTAAAAGGTTAATAACTCACGTGTTACCGATTTTTTGCTTTTTTGTGTTAAAAAACAAAAAGGCATTCATAAAAATATCAAATTTTACTTCAAATAATCGTGTTGTATCATTTGAACCCGTTGATCTTAGTTTTGTTCTACTATTAATTTTCTCACGTATATTCGTGTAAATCACCTGTGCTATAAATATTTTCTTAACAGAATATAGTTTTGAATATCAAAATTGGTAAGGCGTTATGGAAAAGGTCGGTCATAGATATACAATATTAAAGGATTGTCTTGATTAGGTACTACACCGGGAGGATTCAATTCTCAAATTTAATTGTGACCAACTTATCACTGAAATCGAGCCACAACGTGAGAAAATTAGTAGCATTCATAAAAAAAATCAAAATCAGTCAATTTGATAACTGCCCCTTTGTTGTAATCGATAATTAAAATAGGCTGTTTGTATATTTGAAAAGCACTGTTTTTCCCACTACAATTTCTTCCAGAAGAACCAATATGGACTGTTCGTTTTCAAGAGCTAGTTTATGGTGTAAGTGATGGACTGTTGCATGATGATGATGATGATGGGAATGTTCCGCAGTAATCGTCTGCCAATTTCTGATTATTAGGTATTTTTTCTAAATTCAATTTATAAGAGTCTGTAACTATAAGTCTGTTTATTTAAAAGGATTTACACCAACCATTAATTCAACAAACTGTGCGACATTATGTTTCCTAGTCACTAATATATTTCGAATATAGTGAGTTGTTTTCCACAAAGAATTAACGCAAACAAAATATCGAAAAGGTTATCTAAGTGGTCTGGAATCTTTAATGGTTGATACAAAACAAAAAAAGCATTCCGTTTATCTTATATCCGTTCCATTAATTTTAGTTGTGTGTAATTTAACGTAATATATTGTTATAATGCAATTAATTTTTGCACCAAAAATCTCTCATCAAGCACCAACTTAAACAATATTTTATTATCTCCCTATGAAACACGTTCGAATTTCTCGAACAGTACCACACGATGGCAATGCAAAAACAAAAACCATAAACATTGTATCGTGCGTAACGTATATTAATATGGTGTTAACCTGTCCGTGGATTGCACCCCCCCTGCTGGTAAGAACGAAACCTCCTGTAGATTACTAACCTGATCATCAAACAATTATATGTTTACCAATAAATAAACCGAAATGATTAAGTTCTTTTCGATGGCAAGAACAAAAAACTAGTCGCTGTTAATTAGCGAGATATAATTTAAGTTTAGTCAGTGGTCGGTAGCTTGAAAGGATGATCTTCATTGGATTAATGATGAATTATTACGAACAGAAACCGTGGTGTAAAAGTTTTCCCATATATATTACTTTATGCAAAAAATGGGTGTAGACTTTGTTGTGCACTCGTCAAAAATGCGAACAATTCTATTGATTCAGTGACTCCATTAACGTCATAAGGGAAAACCCTATGAACTATAGCGAAATCGGGTTGTTCAAACTTCAACGCTAATAATTTCATCCTTAGTTATCGGCAACCAGCAACCAAATACGAATTCAACGGAAGTAGAAGTGATGCAATCGTCCTTGTGTACAGAATTATGGCAGACTCTTTTATCTTCTGATGTGAAACACGGCAAACGGCATGTCAATATTTTTTGCATCTTTTTAACTTTGATATTAACAACGAAGTCAGAATAACTTTGAAAAATTCAGAATATTGAGCCTGTTTTCTCAATTGTGGTGTTATTTTCCAACAAAACAATCAAAAGTAACATACTAGAGAAGAAACATGTGAGCTTCCGCACCAAAAAAATTCTGAGGAGAAATAATGCTTTTATCTACAGGTGTGGAAATTCGTTCTCTGGGGTCGGGTAGAATCCCATGCGATTTCGAATCAATCAACGCAATACGCACCAGGAGAATGAAGTCGGTGTGACGCGAATTCGGACGTATTCGGGCGGTAAATACTTTTTTTATCACCACATTCCGACGATTCCAATCGTTTAATAATAAAACATACGATATGTTGTAAATAATTATAAGGTTAATGATTAATTTCTTATTGACAATTTTTTTAACAGTTACTAATTTATTTTATTTTTAAGAGTATCTATTTTATTTCATTTTTAAAACAGAAAAAATGTTTTCCTTCTGGCGTAATAGCGGACAATTAATTTTTCTTCGCAAAAATCATGAAAAGGAAAAATGCTCCGAAATCCGTATTATTTGCGTAAATAATCATACTCCTTCGTTGATAAATCCTTACTGACGAGGAAAGAGACGGACGACGGACGGTCGCTCTGTGACTATCCATGCCCCGCCCCCATACGATACGATATTCTCGTACTTTACCTTGAATGCTCGTGAAACAGACGTGAAACGACAATCCTCGTCTCATGCATATAGTAGCAGTTCCGTCCTTGTTTAACGTTAGCATTCTCCGACCCCAGTCAAACGTTTTCCATACCTGTATATAATTCGACAAAACGGTATTCGACAGCAGACTACGAAATATCGTTTAGAGTTTAATAATTGAATGCAAATCACGAATAAACAAAGTACACACACCCATGCGCGAGCCCAGGAACTAGATTTGCCCTTCAGAAAATTTTACTGTTGAGCACTTCCAGCCCCCTTGCCATCCACCCCCTGAGACTTAACTCAGGTCCTCACGCTAACGCAGTTTTTCTTCTCCATAATCGCTGTCTTCTTGTTAGGATAGCTTGGCTTTGGTTTGGTTCCGTTGCTTTTCCTTATTGGTACTACAGCAACTGTATTATTTGTGTTACGTGGCTCATTCTTTGCTATGATATATAGCTAATTGCACCCTTCTGTGGGGGTGCAACGTGTCGTCGTTTGTTTTGTTGGTGTTCTGTCTTCTCTTTGTTTGGTAGGTTGGTTTCCCCCCGGGCCTCTTGCTGATGTGTCCCCATACTATTAAAGCGTACGTCAGCATTGGCAAGATGACTGTCTTGATGTGAGTCAGCTTGTTTAAGAGTCCCAGCTGGCTTCCTCTTCCTATTAAGGGGTAAAGTTTGGCCCGGGCAGCCCGGACATGCCTCGTGAAAGTCAACCCCTTGTCGATGATGACTCCAAGGTATTTGACTTCGTTCGTCCATGGAATTTGTCTGCCGTCAACGGTCAGGTTTCCTGTCGAAACGATCGTGCGGCTTCTCCCGATGACGAACAGAGCTTGGGTTTTGTCCTCGGTGAAATAGGCATATTATAGCGTCGGCTGGTCTTGGGATGTCTGCAGTGTAAATTGAAAATATCATCGGGGACAGGACTGCTCCTTGGGGATAAACAAAGTAAATGAAAATTATCAAATATTTCAGGAAAGTGAAATTTAATAGAGTACAAAAAAGGCGAAACTGTACTAAGCAAGCTAAACTAAAAAACTATTTGAAAAAAACTGCAATATAACATCAGGTAAGGAGCTATGGAAGTTATTAGGAAAGGGGTAATGGAAGTTGGGAAGAAATATAGGACAGTATGCTATATATCGGAAATAAAATATCTGGCTACAGATGAAAGAATATTGGATATAATGTATCATAAATACAGGAATTCCGGAAGAAAAACAGCAGCAGTAAAAAAATTTAGAAATGGAACGCGCTAACTGTGGGGCATGAAAGAAAATATGGAGAATAATTAGAACTAGAAAAAGATAATGGAATAATGAAAATATCTCTAAAAATAAAAAAAATAATTAATATAATCTATAATATACTGAAAACCCGCAGGCATAGATGTCACTCCAAAAGAACTGCTAAAGTACGGAGACCCAGAATTAAAGGAACCTCACTAAACTGTAAAACTGATTATTAATATCCTCAGTGATTCCATGAGGAAGTAGGAGAAAATTAAAGGAGAGAAAATATCTAAAAATTATACAAAGTTCTGAAGCTGTTTTAACAAAACAATACAATCTGATGGCATTGCCCCAAATGTCTTCATTTAATCCATCCAAAGTTTCGGACTTTCCATTAAGTTCTCTTGTCCTGATTTACTTTGGATGTTCGTTTCTAGCTGACTTTATTTTTATTGCCAATAAAAACTTGGTATCATAATTTTTTGATAGGTTTTATTTAACCTACGAATTTTTTCGTGTGATTTATATTCTAGGAATCACAGGAAAACGGCATTACAGACAATACGAATCTTGATTTGGAATCTCTGTAAGCTAGTTTTTGCAGACACTACTAGATGTCACACTTTATGAAACTAAATTCTTCCTTTCGTCAAATATGGGAGGTGCCTTGTATACAAACTATACAAAGAGCTTCTTCGACAGCAAATTCTCACTTCTTCTGTGAGATTTTCGCGTTTTTTTTCTCAAAAAAGTACATTTAATACATTTAGCGCATACCCTTTTACTTCTTTGGCGGTACCAACGCACAATTGATGTCGGCAACCCTTCATAATGCCACTCTAATAGTGGCTCACAAGAACCGCCGGAGTGTATCAGATATCTCAAGCCTGCTTTTAACAATTTAATAGAATTTGATATACTGTTCGATAAAGAGTTCACCCGATACTAATACATCCATAATCGAGACAATCCCATGATATTTAAACGGAATATATTTTATATTGTCGTTTGAAGACTTATAGAAAGCGGTGTTCTTTTTATCCATTATTTATAATGATTTCGTAGCAGGTAATAAAGATTATGAAATTACAATTCGGCGTTGTGCTTTTGGTTTGTGAGTGCCATTCGCTATTGTTAACATTACTACATTTTTGATGGTGTTTCATAACTTTCTTCTTCTGCTAAGCGCAGACTGTTGCAAAATGTATTCAAACAAATTTGATTAATGCTATTCATTTAATTATAATAATGATTCATAATTGTATTTTATTTATTTTCGAAGATACGTTTTTATTATCTCGATCTTCTAGTTCAGATTTGTTGTTTTAATTTATTCTGTTTATCTCAAATAAAAAAAATCATTCTGGGGCAAATTTTTAATCAAAAATATACCAAAATAATTGTAACACTAATTCTTAGGAATTCAGTTATTGGTTCTGAATGCATTTTTCTCTTAGTCTTTAATTTGCTGTGGTCCAATTATAATTGGTCTAGTCAAGCGGATAAATGGTTAAATAATTTGGACAAGTGCGAGTTGGACTCGCATACTAAGGGTTCCGTACCACCTTCAAGATATTCCAGATTCAGACAAACAGGAAACAAGTGCATTTTCTTATATTTGCCCTAATATCTTTTAAAGAAAGCGTTTTAAATTTATAAAAGATATACAGTTTTATTTTCCACAAATAGACTTTTTATTTTATCTGCTTCAGGATTCGCTTGATTTTTATAAGGATAGATATGTATTTAATTTTCTAATTTGGCCCCCAAAAATTAAACATTAGAGTTTTATTTGAAGACGCGAGATGTAAGACCGACATGTAGGATTTTCGAGAGAATTAGCACACAGAGGTTCTGAACCTGGAGCCGTTCCGTGTAATTGCTGTTCTCCCTTAACTCCCAGGACAGAATGTCACGATAAAATTTTCAGGTTACTTCACCTGTCAGAGATATTGAATAGTTCGAGGTGTCATTCCTTTGTGTGCTAATTCTCTCGAAAATCCTAGATGTCGGTGTTACATCTCGCGTTTTCAAATTTAACGAAATGTATCAAATACATAAAGAAGTGTTCGAGAGGACATTTTTCTTATAAGTTTCAAGTCTGCACCAGTACCCCTAATTATTTTCAAAATTTTAGGTAGTATGGTTTCGGAAATCAAGCGAGAAATGAGAATTTTTTATATCGTTATGTTCATATCTTGTAAACAATTAATTTTAAAAACATGAATAATATGTATTTGTATTCCTTATAATAAACCCTTTCATTTGATGTATTGCATGACGCGTTAGAAAAATATTTTTTTATTTTCAGTTAAATTCCATAACTTGGCCCACAATATTAATATTAGGGATTTCTTCGTATTTTTACTGTAAACAAAAAAATATAGGTCTTATAGTTATAATAAATGGGGGACTGGGAAATTTTTTTAAAATATTTTTTTAATATATTTTAAAACATTTATTTCAAAAAAAGTATTAGTCATAGTGAGCCCTTTGATTTGATATATTACTTGATCCGTTAGAAACAATTATATTTTTTTATTTTCTATTTAATTCTATAATTTGCCCCCCAAAATGAATATTAGGGGTATCTCCTTATTTTTCCAGTAAAGTTTAGGTGAAGAGGGGGGAATGGGTAAATTTTTGTTGATATCTTTTAATTGATTTTTTTTTTAAATATGGAAAAAATATATTTGTTTTCGTCATAAAGAGTCCTTTCATTTGATATATATAACATGATGTGTTAGAAACAATTTTAATTTTATATTTTCCATTTAATTCTGTAATTTGACCCCCAAAATTAAAAGTAGAGGTTTCTCCTTATTTTCCAGTAAACTTCAGGTCAGACATTATAAGTAATTTTTTTCAAAACTTTACGTTCTATAGTTTTGGAGATAAGAGGGAGGGATGGGTAAATTTTGGTATATTTTCGTTAATATCTCTTTAATTATTTTTTTAAATATGAAAAAAATATATTTGTGTTCCTCAGAATGGGACCTTTCATTTGATATATTACATGATGCGTTTGAAATTTTTTTTATTTTTAAATTTTCATTTAATTTTATAATTTGCCCCCCAAAATTAATATTAATGATTTCTTCTTATTTTTCCTGTAAAGTTCGCGCAACGATCTATATTTCCTATTTTTTTCATAATTTTAGGCTCAGTAGTTTCGGATATCAGGTGGGGGGGAACGGTCGATTTTTTTAGTTTTCCCCCTAGAAGTACCCCTAAAATCAAAATTGCTTCATTTACGAAATGTACTCCTGATCCGGTCACCAAACTGTACATTGATACCAAATTTCAACCTATTCCGTTCAGTAGCTTAGGAGAAAATTGCTGTGATGTGACAGAGGCAGAAATCCGGAGTGATATTATAAGGGTATCCGTATATTGTATATACGGAACCCTAAAAAATGCCTTTTTTTGGAACTAGTTAGACTCACTTCACACATTGATTCCAATGTGATAAGAAAATACACAAGGAGAAATGGTTAAAATGATAAAGAAATTATCAAATTTGATTTTAGAAAATTTTAGATATACTCATTATGGAACAAGTTTTTAGTTCCACTAAACAATCGTACATCCTCGGTATTAGATCATTGCTCAAGAGATTAAAAGAACTTTTTTATTCTATTATTCCTGTTAGGTGTCCTGATTATCTAATGCATTATAATAATTGATACTGAAATAAACAACAATCAATAAATTAAAATTGTGAACAAAAATAAATGTAACTCTAGGCCAATCAAATCATAACAGATGTCAATGTATGCAATTAGGGTAAAATTTTCAAGAACTGTTGAAATATCATTAGATGAACAAACTCTATAAATAGAAACAACTTAATTCACTAACGGGAACAAAATCAATCACAATATGCATTAAATATCAACACAATTTATTTGAAGTATTAGAGGAAAAACAAATATAATAACCAAATATCTAACGGGAAAGTTTGGAATCAGAACGAACTAATCATAAGCAATATTTAAAAAATATGTGTTTTGAAAATTCCAAATCAAAATCAACCACACTAAGTAAAAAATAAACAGCGAACTTCATAGAGCTGAAGGGTCTCTCTTATTTAGCCACTCATTTTTGAAGGAGTTCTTCAGGATATATGTATAAGAAACCGTTTGAAGCAGTTACTATCGCCAGTGGAATAGAAAATGATAAAAAGGCCTCATTAATTGCGGGTGAAATAAGCGGGCCTGCTCCACTCACTACAAAGCATTCCAGTAAGAACCTTATAAATTATTACCAGTCTTCACTTCTGTAGAAGTCACGCAACTTTAGTTTAAGCCAGAGGAAGTGAGATTAATTTGCTGTCCAGGGTTTTACCAATCCAATATAAAGCTTATCATCCACAAGCATTTAGTAGAAATTTAGTAGAGTTTTATCTCATAGAGACGTTTCGGTCAACCAG
Organism: Octodonta nipae; assembly: GCA_034190945.1. Taxonomy (NCBI): domain Eukaryota; kingdom Metazoa; phylum Arthropoda; class Insecta; order Coleoptera; family Chrysomelidae; genus Octodonta; species Octodonta nipae. Next base: position 351,350 of record CM067219.1, read on the forward strand.
AGTCCTGTCATCATAAGATATCCAAGATTCATCCTATTGCTGACAACATTCAGTTGTCACTTTGATTATTATTGTTCACTGACGAGTGAACATTAATAAATGGTGAGGTAGAAATAGAAGAGCAATTAAAATTACTAGAATTAGAGTAAGACAAACTTGTATGAGCAATGCCAAAGAACAGTGATGGTCTCGGTATTAAGGAATTAGGAGAGACAGAAACAATGTTAAATTAAAGATGAAATCTGGCCTACTGGAATATTGATCTTAAAATAGAAGTGGACAGAGATTTTAATCACCGCAAAGTCAACAGTAGTACATCTAGATATCATAGAGGTGAACAAGATTGTCTTTGGCCAAAAACTCGACATAACAAGCGTTCTGAACGTACAGCTATAATTTAGTATCCGCAAAAGATGCAAACAAAAATGAGTTGGAGCGAAATATGCTGCAAAGAAAGAAATTGTAACAAAAGTTTATCACGCAGGTGATCCAGTTGTCAGAGAATATCATCAGAAGGAATCCCTGCCTAAGGAAGCTTTCTTAGAAAATAATTTGGTCAAGTGTTAGTTGGACTCGCATACTAAGAGTTCCGTACTACCTTTTAAATTTAATACAAGTTAGGTAAATCAAATTATATGTTTTTCGAATATATCAGTTTTAGAGAAGCAGGGTATGAGTGAATTTTCTTATATTTTCTTTAAATTCTGTTAAACTAATTTAAAAAAATTTAGACTTTTATTTCTCACAACGAGCCTTTTGTTTTTATCTGCTACATGATGCACTTAATTTTTATGAAAATATTCTAATTTCGCCCTTAAAATTAAGATCAGTAGTAGTGTTTAAGCACTTGATGTAACTTTGTGTACATCTATTCGAACATTTAGATGTCTAAAAGTTTCCCCAATACAACTTTTAGTACATTCACAAGGAATTTTACGAGTATAAAGGCAATTATTGGTATTTTGAGTTGATTTTGGTTTTGTTTTGGATATAACTGATTTTACTGTATTTTTTGTTTTAAATGATGTTTTAATATTATATGTGTTGCCAACCTTTTTTAGTCTTTCTGGTAGACCGCGTATGTGTGGAATAGTAATAATTTAAACAACTTTGTTGTTGTTTAAAATACATTGTACACCTGGCAAAATCATAAAATAGCGAAACAAGTGTAGTGTAAAACATTTTTATGTGGAAATTTCTGAACTATTTAATTTGTTATTTAGTGTAGGATGAATTTTCATCAAGTATCGGCCTCAACAATTCAAAAATATATTTGCTAAATAACCGAATAATTTTGCTGAGGATTGTGACAAACTTAAACTTAACCATAAGAAAATCGGTAAACATTTCTATAAAATTAATGTTGAGCGAAAACAAAGACATATCAAACAACTGGAAATTCCATCACCATATCGAACAATTCTTATAAAATATTACAGATCGTACACAAAAAAAAAATATATCGAACTACAAAACAACAATTCCAGTAATAATACGTAGTAAAATATTAAACGGACGTGTCCCATGATATGGACTTAAGCAGTGTAAATAATAGACAATGCTATGATTTATTCAAGAGGCCTGATCATCGTGTATTAGTTGTTACCGAGCTGTTGCGGTCAAAGACCAGTAATCATACTGTATAATTTTCCGTGAAAGGGATGCTACTTGTTAGTTGAACGGTGCATGATATAGATAGACCTTCTAGTTTGTTGCCGCCGGACAACTGGCTGACTCCCACGATCTGGGGCATTTGTACATGTTATACAAACACCAGCAATACAACATCAACATTCAACGTAACGACAGGAGGATAATTATATGGTTTCGAATGAAAATTCCTAAATCGCTACTAGAATGAGAGCTTCTCAATTATTCAGTGTTTTAGTCGAAGACGTGAAAATTTTGAAACATGTTTCCACTACAACCGGAAGAATATATTTAGAGGAGGACCACAACATTGACTACAATAAAATTCATACATGGCAGTTGGTAGTTAATGGATGGAATTCAAGATTTTCGGAAGGATCGTGATGATATGAAAATCGCCTCGGGTATAATATTCAATATTTTCTATCGTATTTGTCTATTTTTATACAGTATGTATAATGAACATACTGTATAATTTTGATAGCTAATCTAATGTTAGCTATCAAAATTATAACGATGGAATTGATATAATATGAAGTTGTCCATAGTATTGCATCATTAATTTCATTAGTTTCTCGTAGACCACATAGGCCAGAGCTGCTTTGCCAGGTAAGGCTATAATTCTGCTTGTGCTCTAGCGATTGCTTTCAGATCCAGCATTAGACCTCTGGACAGGAAAGTCTTATCCTTGAATAATACAGCTGTGAAACAAAATATGACTTTTCAATAAAGCAATAAACATTATGAATTGCCTTTTAGAAGTCCTTGATTCCAAAAGTCAATTAAATACTTTTGGATATTGACATCTGCGCACTATCCAAAAACAAATGCAGGGTAAATAAACCAGTTAAGAGGTGCTAAAATATATGATAGTAATTTTGCTATCAGAGAACTATTCGTAATGAGGATCTATCCGTGACATGCAGATTGTAGAGTTTTAAAATTACAATTATTGTCCGGCTCGCAACAGTGGAAGAGTGAAACCAGGCATAATAACCATGTCTACATCAGGCTGAGCAAGGTAAAGACAAAACAAAGAGCACCAAGATCTATATACTTAACTGAAAGGCCCAATTAGGAAAGCACATATTTAGAGACGGTCAAGTGAATAATAGAGCCAGAAATTGTTTGAAAATAAGCAATGCCTTTTAACATAATCAGGTGGCATAGTTAGAAAAGACAGTAGACGACAATTCATCAAAGAAAGTCAGCTGTACAGGTCTAGTACTGTACATCAGAAGATCAACATCTGAATCTGAGCATCACATCTCGCATGAACATCCAGATAATGAAAACTGTTGTATATGCCATGAAACGAAAGGAGTATATAGAACGGATGAGACTCACCTCTACAAGAAAACTCTACCAAAAACGCATAAGTAAGAAATTAAATCTATGCCTAATTGCAGAGGAAGACGCAGTAGAAACAAATTGGAGAGAGCTAAGCAACAGGGTGGAGGAACAACAATAATAGAAAGAATGAAATATTCTTCATGTTCATTGGAATTTTCTCTTCTGACTCTCTTTTTTTTTAATTTATGATTGAGGGAAATTGTAGCGGATAAATTCGTGCAACAAAGACAATATGTTCTGTTTGTGGATGACACTGCTGGAGTGTCTCCTGATATTAGTAAATCATAGCCTAACTTTGACAAGTATACAGACTCTTTAAATATTGACATGACTGTGCTTCCAAATTTGGAAATTACTGCAATACACCTAATAATAAAATATCAATCGTAGGAAAATAGAGAAATAGTGTATAACCGTAATTTGTTCTTTTTGGTATATTATGCATTTTTCCATAATAATATCAAGTATGGAATGTTGCCATCGGAACGTGCCTACTAAAATGGTCTTGGACTATTGCAAAGACTCCAAAATGAAATACCCAATATTTCAATCATTACTATAATCACTGTGATACATTATTGAAACATTATCATTCTGTCACAACTAAGAAGAAAATTATAAAAAAAATTATTTCTTCGAGATAGATGTAAAATACTAAGTGGGAAAAATAGTTGCATTTATGGTGTTATAATTTATAATAATCTGACTAAGGGATAAAATCTTATAAGCCCAGAGTAGAGCTGGCAAATTAAACAAAGAAAAAGGAGACAAATAAATGTATGTACAGTACAAATTTACAGAGTAATGCATTATATTCACAAGGTTCTACTTTTAATATAATTATGGTTTATATATATTTCCTCAACCAGCCAACATTTAGATAGTCTGCCTCTATAGAATGTCTAATCTTACTGTTTACTTGTAATCAAGTGTTAAATTTATCGTAGTAAATTTTGAAATAAATTAAAATATTCAAAAAACATTTTTCATCAATATTAAGAGAAAAAGATATCTCTACAATGTGATCTACCAGTTTATTGTAGCTGAGATATTAAGTGAACTGATTTGTGCTTTGCTGCCTTGCCCTCCTTATACACAATTAAGTTAGAATGCACTGTAAGGTTTGGAAGGGTGGCCTGCACTTGCTTGTTGAGAATGAGTAAAATTTTCCACTAAAGAAACAATAGTTCGGGAAATATATCGTATTGGATACTTCCCAAAAGCCCAACGTGGTTGTTATTATGATAACTGATGGTGAATTGCTCTGGTCCAATATCGACATCAGCAACTAAAACTGGTTGCATTGGTGGAGGAAACTATTATTACCCATCAACCCTCGTGCTACATTACATGAATGAGAATGGTAGTTCGTAGAATCAAAATAGTAGTGGTGGAAGCAAATTTCAGCGACTGTAACCTTCGTGAATATTTTATGTGTGAGTCCAAAGGCTGGCCACCGAAACATAGTCGGTTATCCTCAATTTATATCACCATTAATAACTAAAATATTTTCAGTTCCGTGGGAACCCGAATTCATGAATGACTTTTAAATTCCGTTATCGTTTTTAATGCTCTGCAATTCTGGAATTCACCATTTGTTCCATGACTAATGGTGGAGGAGATAATCAAAAAATCAAGAAAAGTTCTTCATATGTGATTTTCTGAAACATTCTCATTCTTTACAACTTTGGGATTTATTAATAGTTTCTACTACAGCTTATATGAGTAGCTCAAAAGATATAGAGGTGTATATGAAGTTTGTACAAACGTCTAGTAAATTACACGAACACAAAAATGTTGCTTACACGTTCTAGAGAATTCTATTCTCTACCACATTGTGATTTACTACTTTCTCCATGACCAATAGTTGAAGTGATATTTGCAAATGTTATTTTAGCGACATATTGAGCTATATTCCCGGATTACTGTTTTGAAAATATCTCGGAGATTTATCGTTCTATAAAAATGTACAGTAAAGTATAGGAAACTATGTATTTTACATTAGGTCAGTTTAAGATCTTTTTACCAGACATATAATTTGTTCATTTATTATGTTTTTTTCAGTTGTTTATTTAAGTTATAACTGTGAAAAGTGGTTTTCACATAACTAATTGTAAATAAACAATAAACGTGTTTAAAGTTTGCGAAGCCACATTACAACTTTACCGTAAACAAAGATTGAAGACAACATTAATCTCAATTAACTAATCTGTTGTATTATTAGTAGCGAGGCGGTGGGGCTTCTGTCTGTTCTTGTTGATTATTTCATGCCTTCGGCGGTGGTTTATTTAATGTTTTGAGAGGTTTCCCTCGCGCTCTCTACCACGAAACCTAAGCGATCCTTTCTCTTAACGGTTAATTACCAGTTATCGCACTATATAAACAACCCGAAACCCTTTATTACACTTTAATTAATGCTGTATTGTTGCCATTTAGCGTAAAATAAGCGACATATTGTGATTTATATAGACAGGAATATTCTAATCTAATTAAAATTTAAATTATAATTTGATAGCTGTTGAATTAAAGTTTAATTTTGACAATTTATACCAAAGAAGTTTGTCTAAAGTTTAAATGTTATATAATTCACTATAATATATGTTTGAATTGTAATTTAAAATATTTACTGAGATTTACTTTTCCTATTTTTTGAAAGTTTAACATTTGATAAATATATAATAAACATATTTGTATACAAAGCTGCCCTCATCAGGTCGGTTTGCATAGTATTTATCTGCTCAAGTTTTAATATTCGCATTCTGATTTGCAAAATTCAAGATGGCGGACAATTTTTTGACACCGTCTGTTTTTCACCAAATCTAGTAGGCAGAGGTTCTCGGGTCGCTGATAACCAATACCAGGTTATATTTGCAATTCACCAAATCTAGTACGCATGGGGTTTTCAGAGGTTGCTGATTATGCTTGGACTTATCATTCAAGATGCAAATGTAGTACGCCACGAAAAACTGTGTATACTAGATTTGGTAAAAATCGATTAATATTAGAACGTTTCGTCTGCCATCTTATAAAAAATTAGTATTCCAGGCAATTTTTCTAAACCTGATAACTAAATTGTAGATCAACAGTTGATTATTGAGTATTTTTAAATGATGTAATCTAGGAAACTTAGAATTATTTAAGCCTATAAATACCACTGATTCCAAGGTCTTGATTGTTTTTTTTAGGGACATAGCAACTAAATGAGTTACTAAGAAGTTATTTTTGAGAAAATGCCTATTTTTTAATTATTCATAGTTATTGTCTTCTAAATGTTATTCGTGGCAAGAAAACATAAAAATAGTCAAGATATTTTTATGTTTTCTTGGAAATAACACCACAATTAAAATAAAAAACTGTATATTGTAAGAAAATACCAAATGTTTCAAAGTCGATTCTGATTTCGTTGTTAATGACTTTAAAATATGTATTAAAAATGTAAATTGCCAATCAAACTTTCAATTTGCAATTTACATTTTCAATACATATTTCTATACTTTTCTGTATATATTGGCCAATGTTTTTGTATATAACTTTTCTACATCTTGTTCACTCAGGACATTGATTACTGCCTTCGGCAATATGGTATCGACCGCCTTTTCGAAGTTCACGATTGCCAGAACGAATGGTATTTGATATTGTTTAGTTTGCCTGACATGCTTTAGAGCTTGTACATGATCAGTGGTGCTGAAGCCATAGCGGAAACCATTAGCTTGTTCTTGTTGCTGAGCGGAGTGTAGTTTACATTCTTTTGTGTTTAATCTTTGGTTGTTATCGGTATGAGACTTATCGGTCTGTAATCCCTGATGTCTTCGTTACTACCCTTCTTCTGGATTCATAACATGTTTCGTAGACATTGCATATAGATTATGGCCACGTGCATCCATGTTTCTCTAGCAGAGTATTTCTGTAGTTTGGTCGTTCCACCGTCATTCGCTGCTGTCTTTCCAGTATTCATGTTCTTTTGAAGACGCGAGATGTAAAGACCGACATCTACGATTTTCGGGGAAATTAGCACATAGAGGTTCCGAATCAGCAGCCGTTCCAATGCTGTTACCTGTAATTCCTAAGTTAGAAAGTCATGATGAAATTTTCAGGTTAACTTCAGCTGTAAGAGATATTGAATACTCTCTTCGAGGTGCCATTCTTTTGTACGCAAGACTATACACACACACACACTCATATATATATATATATATATATATATATATATATATATATAAGTTCTAGGTATATATATATATTATATACATATATATATATATTGTTATGGATATTAATATGGTTAATAAAAAAATCAAACATCAAATAGGAAGAAAGAAAGGAAGATTTAGAATCTTATAAACACATTTTAGAATGAATCATTAATAGAGACTGAATATTTCCACTTAAAAATTTGTAAATGAAAATAATAAATGTCAGAAATATTTGTATCAAAATTACGAGATAACAGGTGAAGCGTTTAACATGAAACTTAGTCAGATAGACAGAGAGGGGTAGAGAATTCGATAGAACATGTGTTTTGTACAACAGAGAGAAGTTTTTAGAAATTTTGATATTGTGGAACAATGAAATTGGAAGTGACAATATTTGACACAGGGCGTAAAAAAGTAATGATTTGAAATTTTATTTAAATAAATGGCAATCAAAATTGAGTAAATGAGAGGTTAAGTTTGAACAAAGGGAGTGTTATATTTTAAAATGGTAAATCAAAATTAAGAATTAAGGGAGAAAAATACAATATGGTCCCATGTCAGCATAAAAACTATATAAGCAAGAGCAGACAGGAAGAAAGGGAGATTATAAATACGGCATTGTAACAGTAAACTCTAATTGAGGTTAAAAGGTGACAGTTAATGTCAAACCTTGACAGAACTTTGAAAATTTTGTGAAAAGAAGTCCACAGATAGTAGAAATGGTGAACAAAATAAACAACTATCATCCAAGGAAAAGTAGCAGATTAAAAGGCAATTGATAAAAAATTTTGCAATTCAATACGAAATATTAGAAAAGATAAGAAGTTACGACTTGAGGCAAAGTAGTACATCAATTTGAACAATTTTTGGAAAGAAAAGCAGAAAAAGTTAAAGATAAAGTATTACAATTATATAAATAATTTTGGAAAGAAGTAGCAAAGGTACGAGGTGAAGCAGTATATCTATTTAAATAATTTTGGAAAGAAAGAAAGATTGGAGATAAGCAATGTATATATTTTGGAAGCCGAGAGTATACCTGGACATCATCGTCATAGAAAAAGGGTCAATTAATCGCTAGGATACAAGAGGACAAGTTAAAAGGTATTTAATACAAAGATTTATTTATAAAACAATTTAATTGGCGCTCTACTATTAACATTCATAATTTTAATAACTATTTTAGAAATTTTGATTTATTGGGAAATATATTTTACGGGTTTAGAGATCAAAAATTGAAAATCAGAATTGCATATTAAAATTTCATCTCATTTAAAAAGTAATTGTACAATAGGAAAGAACTATTCGAAAATTCAAATCTTTTTAGATTAATTAAAATATATATATATATATATATATATAATATATATATATATTGTCTTGCGTACAAAAGAATGAAACCTCGAAGGAAGTATTCATGTTCTTGATGACTGACTTCCACGAGTACTTTTGGCGCTTCTTCCTCCCTCATCTGCATTTACAGTGTTCATATAGAATTTAGTGACGTGCTCAATTAATTTGTTTCTTTCTATTATTCGGATGTTAATGCGTTTACTTGGCTATTCCCGATTATTAGTGCTTTCTTAGCTCTTGGTCTTTTATTGTAATTTTTGATGACCTCTGCAATGTTCTGTCTTAGATAGTCTTAGTCGTTGTTCTTTTCCATTGCAGTCGTTTCTTAAGTGATATTATTGGGCATTAGAGAATGTAAAAACAACTATGAGGTCATTCCAGATATACGTAGTTCCAAAACAACTTGTTTGTTTACTTATCTGCTATACAAGCCTAATTTTTGTATAAACTCAAGGGAGAGCCAAATGGTAAGGGTCTCACTAAATCTGTAGTTAAGGAATCCCTACTAGATCTTACATGAATAAAATAAACATTAATATCGAAGCTATTGTAAGTTGAAATTACCTTTTGTGTAACAGATAACTAAATGAGATTTGTAATGAAAATAAAGGAAAATATTATATATTTTGAATACCTATCTGTGTGTAGTGGGTTCTTTGGATATTTGCTGAAATGCACCATTTGTCTATCAAAATTATTTGGCAAACACAAAAGTTATAATCAGTTATATCTGCCACTAAAGAATATCTTAATGAGCAAATAAAACAATCAACAATAATCAAGAACTTCCTCAGCCATAATTTCAAAACCACTTAATTGAAACAATTTTCATTCTACTGGCTGTCGCGTTGTTAGATATCATCTAAATTGTCAAAAGTCTATTTCCGTAATGCAACGATTTTCTCATCTCTTCCTTATTACAAAAACTTGACGCAAAAACTTTGTAATACATGTAAATAACCCGAATATCGCGCATACATCAAATAGTTTCTGGTAGTAGCTGATGATTGATGAAGCCCTTGTACTGTCGGCAGCGCTTGAATTCCACATTGGCATGAAGGATCACGGCCCAGCAAACGATAACACAAAGAGATCGATGGTTTACTATATATACACATCTTGTAAAGCCACTTAGCAGCGGTAACTACTTAAATTCGAGGCAGTCGTCCACCGACCGAATAAAATATCGGTTTTCGATAATTATATTCAGATCGGATTGTCGGGTTCATTCATCAAACTTATTGTTTGTGCGATGGGGTTATCGTGGTATTCGAATTGTGCATTATTTCAACAGCATAGGGTGCTTGGTAGATATGATACCAATAGATTTGGTGCAGGAGAAAAAAAATAGTGTTTATCACATTGTTGTATGGCTTATTAGAAGGCTTTCTATTTAGATATATGAACACACCATTAAAAATTGGAGTCCTCATATACGACGTGGTCTAAAAACTGCGTTGTTACGGGAACTAGTTTGAAGTGTTTAACAAGACTCGGCATTCCTCAATTATATTATGTTATAATAGTAGTTTATAAAATAGATTAAAGTGTGTTTAAAACGGAAATTCGACAAAATATAAACTGAAAATGTAAAAAAGAGTAAAGATACAAATTTGTTTAACATTTGTATCTTTCCTAATTAAAAATTAAATAAACATTATGTGATGAAAATTCAAAATTAGTAGTTGATGGAGGGGAGAGTACAGATTTTTCTGCAGGAAAATTAGTTTATTCATCCAAAGCAATATTTACGTTCAGTGAGACAGTAAGTACTCAAACCTGATTCTTATAGAGGGATGTTAATACTAACTTCAATCTTATAAACACAAAGTTTTGTACTCTAATACCAAACCATTCTTCTTCTATTCAACGCACGTTTCAACAGTGAAGCTGTCAAGGAGTAAAAGAAAACATGTTTTGGTTAGAGAAAAATGGCAAATCTAAAGAAAACTTCTAATAGAGATGTTTTAAAAGTGTATCCACTTGTAAAAGAACGTGTAAGAAAGCTCTACCAGAACAGGTTGAACAAATATTAGAACAACCAGAAATAAAAGTGGGCATAAACGAAGAACTGCTATGTTTAATCCACGCAGTAAAAGAGGCAGCATTTGAAGATTTGTGCAAGACCTGGATAACAGGAAGGACTAAAAATATGAAGAAACAGTACAGAAACAGGAAACTTATTAACATACGAGAAAGGTTTAGGATACATTTACAAGTAACATATAAAATAACATGCATGGAAGACAAATGCTAGGGTGTATGAATTTTTTAAACTACAAGGAAATTGACAATACATTAATAAAGAACATGATTGGGAAAAAGCCAGAAGAAGATGTAAGCGACGTTACAGGCTTACCAGAACTGACAGAAGCGAAAGTTATTATAGATTGCATTGTTGTTAGAGAAAGAACAAGTTGGTTTTTGAAAAGGCAGATTAACAGGGATCGACTATTTAAGATAGATATAGAAAATAAATATAAATAATAAATAAATAAATTTATTCAATACGTAGCCACAGAATGGATGTACACGTCAATACATTAAACAGTATAATTTTACAGATTAAAATATTTTAATGATTATTACATGCTATAGTTATCTCTATATTGTATCTATGATGGTAGAGAATCTAATATGCCTTCCATAAATTCATTTATTGAATAATAACATTTTTTTAATAGTAGGTCTTTAGTAATATATAATTTGAATTTGTTATATGATAGGTTTTTTACATTTTGTGGTAACTTGTTGAAAAGTTTTTTTCCTATGTACATGGGTGACCTTTCGTATTTCCTTGTATTGTGACTCTCTAGATAAAGATCGTTGGCACTTCGTTTGAATAGGAGTGAAAATTTGAATTAGCAGGGTAATTCTCAATATTTTGCTTAATAAACAGCAATGTTTTCAAAATATAGATGCAGGGTAGTGGCAATATTTTGTTTTTAATGAAACATGGTTTGCAGCTCTCTCTAAAATTCAATCCAAAAAGTCTTATAATGCTTTTTTGATTTGTGAAAACTCTGTGATGATCGTCACAGTTGCCCCAGAAAATAATATTAAAGTTCAAGTGACAGTATGCCAGTGAATAATATAGGGATATTAGAATTGATTTTAAGAAGGTGCTTTTTATCCTTGCAATTGCAAAATAACAAGAATTTAATTTATTACATAATCGCTGAATATGAGTATCCCATTTGAAATATTGATCAATAAGTAGGACTAGGAATTTGACAGATTCAAAAACTTCTACTCCCTCAATCACAACTTTTGATTTTTGGTTGCAGGTACGAAAATTTATATACTTGGTTTTTTCAACGTTCAAAATAAGGTGGTTTCTGGCGCACCAGTTATGAAACGCTTCAATGGTGGTATTGACTTTATTTCTTAGGTGATCTGAATTCTTTGATGACACGATAATTGTTGTATCGTCGGCAAACATAACAAGAGTACCGTGTTTAATATGAGCAGGTATTTCATTTATGAAGATCAAAAAATAATAGTGGACCCAAGACCGATCCTTGAGGGATCCGTAGGTCCACATTGGCGACGTCTGAATATTCGTTTTCAATCTTAACACAAAAACTTCGGTTTTCTAAGTATTAGCTCCAGAAATGTACAACGAAATCCATACAGATATAATTTTTCTAGGAGGAATGTATGATTCAAACTGTCAAATGCGCGCGATATATCAAAAAAGAGCCCAGCGACGTGTTCTCCTTCGTCATCTTCTTGTAAACAAATTCTATGAGACTCGCCGCTGCGCTCTCTGTCGATTTACCCCTGCAGAATCCATGTTGGCATTCGGTTGATATGTAGTGTTTGTTTATAAACACAAAATCATGCCCTCGAAAATTAGTCGTTCTAAAATTTTAGATATTATTTTTATTATGGTTGTTGTCTACACTTGTAGGATCAAGCTTCTTAAAAATCGAAACAACTAATCCTATTTTTAAATCAGACGGAAATACTCCGGTTTCAAGCATTCCATTTGCTAGATGCTAAATCGGTTCTGCAATAAACTCTTTTATGTTTTTTATGGCTTTAGCTGAAATATTATCCATCCCCGAACTACCTTTATTTTTTAAAATTATTTATAATACAAAGTATTTCATCTTTTTCAACAAACGTGCAAAAAAACTACTCGAAATATATTTACTTGACAACGTACAGTTTGTTGACCTTTGACTCCCGAGTTTTTTATTTAGTGTATTTCTTGTGACAGTGGAATAATAATCGACAAATATATTTGCTATTTCTTTAGGTTCAGTAACCCTTGTTTCATTTTTAATATCTCCATTTTATTATTTTCTTTTATGCTGCCTAAATTTGTGTTTACTAGTTTCGAAACCACTTTTTGTTTATTATCGCTTTTTACTATTATGTGGTTATTGTGAGTTTTTTTCGCCCAATCTACTAATAAAGTATATTCATTTTTCGCCTTTTTGTATTGGTCTGCGATGTTATAATCTAAATTATTATCAATTTCAAAAATATGATACTTTAGCCAGTGCAGATTTTTTACCTCGTTTTTTTTTGTTGATTACTTCAGATGGAAACCTAATTTTTTTGTTTTTGTTAGTTCTCGAATAGTTCGATTTTTGCTTCTATAGCCCAAAGTATTGTGTCAACTATATCTTTGTATATATTATCTACATCTTTCATAGCGTAATTTAAATTTTGAGACTGTTTCTTTTAACATGTTTAAATTAAATTCAGGGTAACTTCTGTAATATTTGTACTATTAATATTTTCATCACTACTATTCCTAGAAATAGCATTGAATGTGTGTATTATAGCTAAATGATCACCTAGATTTGGTTCAACCACAACTGTTTCACTTGGATTGATGTTTTTTACATTAGTGCCTAGATTTTTGTACCGCTAATTTTATTATTTTTGCCTATACATACTCTTGTTGGCTGAATAGAGAGTTCTTTAATATTAAAACTATTATATAAGTCTAGTAGTAATTGCTTGTCTATATAATTGTTAAATAAACTTATGTTAAAGTCGCTACAAATGTAAATGTTGTTTGTTAAGTTTGTACAGAACAGAATGAGATCACAAAGAATACAACAATGAAACTAGAAAAGTATCAAATCTAAATGTGAGCATAATTTTTTAGTTCCTATCAACTCTTTCGTGCATCATTATATATTCCAAGAAGTTTTTAATTATATATGATTAGTTGTATTATGAATGAGAAACCTGTTATCAATTTGTACATATTTTTGACAATATTGTTCACGAAATAGTAGTCCATTATTGCATGGCCTTAGGGAATTTAACGCAAATGTATTCTAGAATATACAAATATAAATGCTGAAAACACACTACTCTTTTTGACAGCCACGTTTCACGACAAACTCAGCACCTGCTAAATTGAAAAATAAAAAAACTCCAGGAAATAATTATGAGCAAAAATGCAAATTTATGCATATATTTTTTACAATATTAATTACTAAAACTTAAATCATGCTAATTTTATTTTTAATAGATTAGAAATTTAAAATATCAGTAAAATATGTTGGCAGAAATTGGAAAATTATGCTGAAGTTGAGATTTGTTGCTATACTAGTAAAAATTAGATTATAATACGAAACTTAAATAAATATAGTCAATATTTATAGATAAGTATTTTTACATTTTTTCTCAAAAACAATCCATTGATTCAGATTTAGTTACAATACGTAATCTTCCTGTTTGTAAGAATTATTCTGAGAGGAATGCCAAAAAAATCTGTTTATTTCTCAAAACATCTTAGAAGACAAATTATGCATATATCGATAATTAGTAATTCATAATATACATTTTAGTGTCAGACATGTAGTGCTTTGGTTTGTAACAATTTATTAACTAGAAAGTGCGCAGTAGTTGAATTTCAGTATTTATTATTTTCAAATTGTTTGCATCTAGCAACTTTTGTCAGTTAGGAAGTATGGAATTTGGTGAAACTGGATTTTCCAATAGAGTAGTATATTTTCACTGTTTATATATGCGTGTGTTTATTCTACAATAACTTTGAAGGTAGGTACAGTCGTTAACTTCTTTATGGCTCATGAAATTAATACACTATAATTCCATAGTTCGTCACATTAGGCTCGATACAAATGGACAAAACTTTGGTCGTAGATATGACTGGCATTTGAAAATTCGGGACGGGTCAATCTAAAGTCTCCACAAATTTTGAAAGTTCTCGTTTATAGCCTTTGAAAGTTCTCGGTGTATATCCCCTCTATTGCATAGCAAAAATGTTATGGTTAATTTTTTTCTTCTTCTATTTCGTCATTCTTTCACGACAGTTAATCGATGCTGCTTCTATTTTGTGCGTTGTTTACCGCTTTATCTTATTTTCTTGGTCGCCTTTGACTTCGTTTACTTAGAACCGAGTTACCTCTAGCCTGTTTTCCTAGTCTATCTTGTCATAGTCGTCCCATGTGTGCTTTTCCTTCCTGTACTGTGTCCGATTGTGGATATTTCCATTTAACGTAATTCTTTTCGCTTCTTATCCTTTTTTTTAGAAATTTGCTGGTAGTTCGGCGTAGCATCTGCATTTATGCTGTTTCTTAAATCATGTGTTAGGTCTGGTCTATTCTTTGTAGGTCAGGATAGGCTTATGGTCCTCTCATATATTCTTGATTATTTTTATATTTAGATGCCTGTTCCTTCATAAAGGCGCTTTTATGCAGCTGGGAGTTTTGTCACCTTTTTGATTTATTGGTTTACTTGATTTTCATTATGATGGATTCTTAATAGTTCATCTACCAGATACTTACATGTCACTAGCTGTGTTATTATATTGTGTTATATTGTTTCCTCCTGCTATAGTGTGATAAGTATTGATTTTCTCAGCTATCCATTGCCCAGTAAATTTAGAGGATTATTCAACAGGTATTAATTTCTCTTCTGATAAACTGTTCGTTGCTCAAATTCTTAATATTTTTAGTCTTATTTTTCCTAGTACAAGCTTATGAACACTTCCCACATTATTTGAGTTTAGTTTCCTAAAATCAACCCTTTGTTATTAATCCTTAAGTTCTGCATGAAATATCTTGTATTATCTATATAAATAAAAAAAGTCGAGTTAGTTATAACATTTATAACTCAAGAACGGCTGTACAGATTCTGATAAAATTTAGTATGGAGGTAGCTGACAACCTGTATTTAGATATAGGATACTTTTTATCCGACTAGCCGAAAAAGAATGGTTGTGTTTTTACTGGCGGAAATATAGGATATAGAGAAATTTTAGTTATTGAATCAATGAGTCTGTGTGAACACAGGGTTGTTGAATATATAGTCAAGAGTAGTGTTATAGTTATACAGATAGAGTACAAAAAATAATTGTATAGGGTAGCCCATAATCAGTTTAATATGTGTGATAGTGAAATATAAGGGTGGTTGAAAAATGTTAAAATTCTACTCCGTCATATATTTACAGGAGGCAGTTATAACTTATACAGGGTTGTAAAGACTTACAACAAATATTATTTTAGCGTTATCCATGGTTGAGTTTTTTCTTCCTTGCTATTAATTAAAACAATTGTAAGTTTATATTTAACACATTTAAGCTTATACTATACAGATACACTCACACGTTATTGACAGGTTAAAGCTGTGTTAAATGTTAATGATTTTGTTCCTATAATTTCATCAAAATGGTCCAAAGTATTAAAACCTACTTAAAAATTTTGGGTTTCACACGTTTTGACAGGATAACGGCTATCAGGTTAGCTAGTTATAACTAAAACTTTCTGCAAGTTGCTAGGCGTTTTTTCTCTCTCTCATATTGAGGTGTTTCGAGTTCTATAGGGCTACTAACTTTCTGTTGATCAGGTACAAGCTAATTTTTTTAGAATTATTTCGTGGTTGTACCTAAGTGCTTTGTGCAATGAAATCTCTGTATTTCCTTCAGTATACCTATTCCAGCAGGTGCCCTTTTTTCTTTATCAACACCGCTACTTAATATCCATAAACTTTCTTCCTTTTCTCTTTCTTTTTCGTTTCCTGGAGTGAGGATATATCAATCTATCTTTATGCCTTCTATTCCAAGGCTTCTCATCGGATCTCAGAGTAACTGCAAGTTTAGATACTACGTTACTTGATCGAGCAGTATTTACTCTATTTTAAACACATATTTCATACTTCTTAAAGCGTCGATCAAGTTTAAGGCAGTCGTTCAAAGTTCAATTTAACCCTTTACATCATCACTGTATCCTTGCTACCCAATGGACTGTAGATGTTAAACAAAGGCCTTGCAGTCTTTATGCACTTTGCGACTTTAGACACACTTACTCAGAAACATTATAAGCCAGAAATGCGATTTTATTTGCATAAAAAACGCCAAGAAGCTAGAGTGTAATACGACCCACTAGGTTAAAGCAGACTCGTCGATCAAATTAACATATTATTAAACTTTGCAACAACTTTCCAATATTAGAATATGTCTTATATAAGCGAACTTAATATATAATGGGAACTACAGTTGCCAAAGCTACAAAGGAATCAAATGGATTGCAAAAAATCGAGTAGACACCAGTGAGCACTATAATTTTTTAATAAGGCCTGTAAAGTTATTAATTTTTCATGTCATAGTAATTACATTTCTTTCATACGATCCAATTGATCCTGTTTTATACCAATCAAGGG
>CM067219.1:368647-449057 GCA_034190945.1 Octodonta nipae
GATCGAAGCGAAAGACACAATCTCCTACACTATAGTTTACACAGGTACTGTCTTGAACCCCTAAAAGTCATATTCCACAACGCTCTCCAGAAAAGAACTTCTTCCAGGCAGAAGTTAAGGTTCTCTTAGTATCCCCTTCTTCCTCCTTATCGAGGATCTTGGAGTAGTAAACGATGTGGGAGTGATTTCCAAAATTCTCTGAGAGTGAGATTGGTGGCTTTAGTCACCTGAAAACAATAATCGAGGATTGCTTTAGTGTAGAGCTTAAAGTTAGAAATAACTTGCGGTCCATTAGCTGGAGTTATTGGAGTGGTGCTGGAGGGCAGAATCTGGATTTTAGTGAACTTGAATACTTCACGAAGCTCGTCTTATATGCCTGGAGTTTGAAGCAAGCCCGTAGCCAGCGAGGGGGGGTCTGGGGGTTCAAGGAGCTCAATATGTTCCTTCCCCACTTTCATAAGGTTTATTGCTCTCCACAATGAACGTAAATTAGATCGGATGATAACTTTCTCTCATCCTTCATATTTTTGTAAAATATGAAAAGTTTTTTCTATAAAATAATTTACCAAGAAATAGAATTACTCAAGTGCCCAAAACATTTGTGCTAAAATGTGCAAAAGGGTTTTAAATAGAATAATTAAAATTAAATCATAATATGCGAAAACACTCCGTACTTAGATCAAACTCCCCAGCCAGAATAACGAACACTTATGATGCATAAACAGTGATAGTTTTCATTTTCCTTATCTAAAGACTACCAACTGTATATCATTAATTATAAAATATGAGGTCATTCACAGCACTTATAGATACTTATAGATATACAAATTAGGGTGTGTTTATTAGCTATTCAATAAAGATCTCCTTTTTACTATTTCGAAAAATGATTAATCTCCACACAATCTATAAAACTCAAATGAACAACCTCATATATAGGGTGCAACATATTGCAGTACATATTTTGGCAGGTCAATATGAACTAAAAACTCTATTTTCTATAGTTAAGGACTTTTTGCATTATTATGTTTTTTAAATTTCTGTACATCTAGCAAACTTGCTGTGCGAGAATAAGACCGAACATAAAGAGTATACTAAAAACTAAAATGTATTTAAGTTTTAAATTTCTATTATGTTTTTTCAAATATGTAGTTTTGTATTAATGGTATTCATCTATGAAGGAATATAAGTG
Organism: Octodonta nipae; assembly: GCA_034190945.1. Lineage (NCBI taxonomy): Eukaryota > Metazoa > Arthropoda > Insecta > Coleoptera > Chrysomelidae > Octodonta > Octodonta nipae. The sequence continues at coordinate 369,837 of CM067219.1, forward strand.
TTACTTTACAACAGATTCTTAATTAATTCTTTCCAAAGAAGAGATTCAACGAACATACAATGTCTATAGGATATATTCATTTACTGATTTCAAAAAAATAATTAATCACTTTCAGTTTCAGAGTCTAGATCGAACTCGGGGCCTCAACCTGCCTACTCCCTAAGAGTCATTAGGTAACTGAACTGAAGGTGAGTGTGCGCTGCTTCTTTTATTTATAGTTATCGGTCAATTAGGAGAGGATGTCGTGTGATGAAGGGGCTGTGTGGTGATTGATTGATTACGAAATACTGAACAATAATCCTACTACTTACTTAGAGAAAAAGACTAATGAAATCATCAACAGGACACAACTTCCTCTTGACGTCAAAAAGATCATCATTCCTCGTGAAAAGTCTTCTAAAATTCCGAAAATTTACGGACTACCCAAAATTCATAAGCCGAACATTCCTCTTAGGCCCAATGTCAGTTCGGTACAATCTCTGACCCAAGAGTTAGCCTGGTACTTAGCCAAAACCCTTTACCTCTAGCCGAGCGAGCATTCTCGTACGTAAAGAACTCTTCTTCCTTCCTAGATATGCTAAGTGCTTATAGAATTTCAGAAAATGATATCCTACTTAGCTTTGATGTTGTATCTCTTTTCACCCATTTCAGAAACATTAGATATTCTAAAAACACAATATCTCTTCTGCCTCATGGCAGAGATTCATTAGACTTCTTTCTACAACGCCTCAATGGTATAAATTCTAATATAAAATTTACAATGGAAATCGAGTCCGATTCTTCTCTCCCATTTCTTGATGTCCTGATAACAAAAACCAACAATGGCAGATTCTCACATACCGTTTATAGGAATTCAACCCATACCAATCGATACTTAACTGCCCAATCACACCACCACCCAATTGAGTTCTGTAATGAAATCTTTGACTCTTAGATCCATTCGTTTAACAGATATTGACAATAGACAAAACGAACTTAATAATCTTAAACAAATCCTTCGACAAAACGGTTATCATCCGGACCACATTGCGCGTATAATTCATCAATCTCAACAACCCCCCATGACACCAACCCTGTCAGAAACAGAACAACAACATCGAAAAGCCGTCCTTCCATACATTCGAGGAGTCACTGACAAAATAGCACGGATTTTACACGACATCAAATAAAGACTGTCTTCAACACCACTCAAACTATAGGCAACTTGAGCGGTAACCCCAAAGACAAAGTACCTAACGCGGATCGAGGAGTTTACGAAATTTCATGTCGCGATCGCCCATAAAGCTACATCGGTCGTACCAACAGGCGCGTTAACCATCGAGTATATGAACACTCTCTGTCAGTTCGTAAAAAAGATCCGACTTCAGCTCTCGCGCATCACCATATCCAAACAGGGCACTCTATCAACTTCGAGGACAGTAGGACTATCATATCTCTCAATTCTCTTATGGCACCCACTATTCGTGAATCCATCGAAATAGAGAAAAGATCTCTTGCTTGGACCTCCGTAATTGCCAGATTAAACAAACCAGACATGCCCACCAACACCCAACCAATCACCGCACAGCCCCTTCATCACACGACATCCCCTCCTAATGGACCGATAACTATAAATAAAAGAAGCAGCGCAGACTCACCTTCAGTTCGGTTACCTATTGACTCTTGGGGAGTAGGCAGGTTGAGGCCCCGAGTTCGATCTAGACTCTGAAATTGTATTTTATTTTTTGTCTCTTGATAATGGCTTCAAAGCAGGAGTCGAAACGTCGAGTATTTAATAAACGCAGACGCGGTTCTCATCCGGAAACTAGCTTAGTTCATATATATGTTTTAGGTAGTTTCCGGGAATTCATCCGCGTAGTTGATAACTGATCCCTGCCGGGATCGATGGTAAAATGACTAGACAGAGTCATATCTGCCCTCTTCAGGAGAATACTAAGATTTTCAGAAGCGCTCGCCCTGTTATATAGCCGCAGCTCCGCGCCTATTGGTTGGCACCGTGAACGGCTGCGTGTGGTTGGCTCTGGGCGCTCAGTGGGCACGCTTCCCGCCTGCTGATTTGTTATTTCCGGTTGAGTTGTTATTGGACGGGTCCGGGCCGGTACGGTGTTTAATAGAATTCGAATAAGTTCTGAATTTCATTGCGTGCGTTTAGACTGTGAGGCCTCTTCGCTATTTCAATTGCCTCTCTTAAGAGTCTTGATTTCGGGTGTTCTATATTTACCAGTACTCTGGTGTTCTCAAAGTCTACTCGGTGTGACTTCGTGGTGGCGTGTTCCGCAATGGATGTTGTTTTTTCCTGCTTTCTTACAGCGTTCTGGTGTTCATCACGTCTAGCTTGAATTCTTCTATTAGTTTGCCCCACATAGGTTTTATGACAGTCTGCACATGGAATCTCGTACACTCCCTGTGTTCTAAGGGATCCTCGTCTTCGGAGTCCTCAACACCGTGTTTATTTTTCTGTCTATTGAAAATAGTATCGATATTGTGTCTCGTAGAATTCTTGCAATACTGTCCGTGGTCCCTTGACATACGGTAAATAAGCCTTGGTTATTGGTGTCTCATGCTCCTCGTCTTTTTGTCTCCTCATGATTATCTGTTTCTCAGACTGTTTTTAACCTGTCCTGTTTTGATGTTATCCTGGTCAGCTAAGAAGAGGATATATATATATATATATATATATATATATATATATATTATTTTATATATATATATATATATATCTATATATTTATATATATATAATATATATATATATATATATCATTTTATACCTAAAACATTCTTATTAACTGAAGCAATAGATCTTCTCTTACCCAATTCATGTTCTAAAATAAGTATACAGTACTTATTTTTAGAACATGCAAAACTTCAGTCAATTCTATGGAAACATGTCTATTGAAAAGTGAGAATACCTCACCGGATGACCCTAGCATTATGAATATATGAATAAACCACCGTTTGAAAGTAGAAGAGTTTCAAAATTTAAAGTATAAATACATATAAGTATTAAAAACATTTGGCCATTCCGTATCAATTTTTTTGACGGGTCCATTGGAAAAATTGCTAAGGGGTGGTACCTGTGTAACTATATCGTTATAATAATAATCTTAATGCAGACACCTATTTAAATTTCTCTCTTCCATACCTCTGAACTACTGAGCCTAAACATTGAGAAAATATGAGAATATAGAGCCTCACATGAAATTTGTAAGAAAAGTAATGCACAATTTCTGATATTAATTTGGGGATGGGTAATTTGAATTTCACACAATTCCGTAATCTCGCAATTAAAAGGGTTCTTCGTAAAAGATATAATTTATTTCTAATTTTACCATTTGATTGAAAGATTTAATAATTATTATTTAAATTTTCACCCATTCTCCCCTTTACCGTCCAAAATAATGAGTCTAAAATTCAGAAAAAAATATTATATAGAGCTTCAATGAATGTTTATTTATGAAATAAATCGAAAATCTTAATCTTAGTTTTCGAGTCCCAGTGTTTTTATGATGAGTCCTTTCATATAATGTACCATAAATACATCGAGTGAATGCCTATACATTTTAGACCAAGTAATTTCGGAAATAAACGGTTGGATTTTTCTAAAATTTCACCCCTAAGCTCTCCTGATCAGTTCTCTAAGAGAAAAACCCTAATTCTATCTAAAATATAATATTCTAAATGCACAACCCGTCGATCGATTAAGCATATGTAATACCTGAAAAAAAAAACTTAATAAAATGTAGATATTAGTAACAATATATTTTCTTTCTGTTGTAGTTCTTAAATAAACAAATTGCTTATATTTTCTTGAAGCACCTCTATTTCCTGACAATATTTTCAATATGCAGTTGTTCTTTTGAAATACATAGATTGTAAAATGAAAAGCAGATTTTTATCGCATTGATATAAACACACCTTAATTGGTATATCTATAAATGCTAACGTGCAACAGTTTCTATTTTATACTTGATAGATGTATTCAGTTGGTTGTAGTTGTAGTTATATAAGCAACATGAAGACTATCATTGTTTTTGCTTCACTAATTTTCGTTATTTTGGCTGCAAATGATCCAAATTTGTGGAAAGAATTTAAGGTAGGTAATTAGGGTTTTTGTAGATTTTAATTTAATTTTAATATCGTCTATTAAGAAAAATTTTGGGATTTTGAGTAATGCTAATTGTGATAATGTATTTTATAGAAACACCATACCAAAACTTACAAAAATATAAGAGAGAGAGGAAGCGTTTCTCCATCTTCCAATCTAATGTACGCATCATTGCTGAGCACAACAAAAAGTATGAACTTGCGAAGAAACCTATTACATGGGAATCAATCAATTCACGGACATGACCGACAAAGAATTTGAATCTGTTTACCTTAGCTATATAGAGGGACCACCTGTAAACCCCACCAAAGTATTTGCAATGCCATCAGAAATTGCCGTTCCTGATGCCATAGACTGGAGAGATAGAGGTGTTGTCACTCCTGTCAAAGATCAAGCACTTTGTGGATCATGCTGGGCTTTTAGCGCTGTAAGAATATTTTTCATAATACAGAAGTCAATAGAGATTTTTAAGTGATATAAATTCAACAACAAACCCCATAAGCCATCAACTAAAAATAATAGAATATAAGCATCAATAGGCCTTTTCATATTCGAAAAAATTGTGAGTGGGCATGCGTTTACTTCTGTCATTTTTTTCGGACAAAAAAACATTGTATTTACATGTAAATGGTCTGAAAACTGACCGAAAAAAATGACGCATGCCCACACAAAATTTTTTAATATGAAAAGGCCTATTGATATAATTCTAACAGAAAACTCGTAGAAATAAATTAGTAAAGTGAAACTTTCTTTCCATCTATCGCATGTCGCATGACAGCAGGCCGCGGATTAGGAGGAGTAGAACGAAAGTGAATAGCGCTTGGCATAGCAGCCAAGGTCAGCATGGCAGCACATATTCTCACTCATTCGTTGAAGTGCTCAGCGGTATTTGTGTGTTTTGATCAGTGTATTGATGTAATGTTGTTGTTGACTTGATCGTGATAGACAATGATACAGTTAGTGAGTCAAAAAAACCTGTCAACAAAGGTAAAACCATCAATAGTACGAAAATATCCGACAGTGACATGATTTTACGCCATAAGAGCAGAATGGCGAAATCATTTCATATTTAGAACACAAAAACGAAAATTATATTTCGAGATTTACACTTTATTTTATAAACGACACGTGTTTCGGCATACAATGCCTTTATCAAGTTTCACAATATACTAAAACTATTATTCTAACTACACCAATATATATACATATTACTTAACTAAACTAATTATACAGAGCCATTAAAAATTTAAAAGTGGGATGGATTAAGATCTAACTGGTTATTTAATAGTCTACCTAATATTTATACCTGTTAATTTCTAGGGATTCTAATAGATTAATTTTACTGGGTTATTTTCCAAATGTAATATATTTACAGTATCGTTAAAGTTGTGATTATCCTCTACTAAATGACGTGCATAATTAGATTTATTGTCTTGTGTGGAATAACTTCTTTTGTGCTCTCTAATACGAGTATTAAAATTTCTAAATGTCCTACCGATATATAGTTTGTCACAATTGCCGCAGTTGAGTTTATATACCCCGGATTTACAATTACTATCTACTCTTGATTTATTATTCTTAATGTATCTGGATAAATTATTTGAAGTTTTATAACTGATATTAATGTCTTGTTTTTCTAAAAATGATTTAACTTTATTACTTGTTTCGCCCAGGTAAGTTAAAGTTTTGAAAAAATCATAAGATCTTTTATCAATAGGATAAATTAAATTTAGAGCCTTATGGAACATTTTCTTTTTTACTAAGTTATCGATGAGATGGGGATCAAAACCGTTGTTTACTGATATCTGTTTAATGATGTTTAATTCTTTTTCGAAATTTAACGGCGTCAAAGCCACATTGATCATCTATGGATCATACTATAAAATGCAGACATTTTCTGTTGGTAAGGATGATAAGAACTACTATGAATGACTATGTCCGAATATGTAGGCTTGTGATAAATTGCAAATGTATGTTTGTTATTTATTCTGGTAATTGTCAAGTCTAAATAATTAATTTCATTATTTGTTTCTATTTCAGTCGTAATTCAATATTTGGATGTATATTATTAATGTATTCTAAAAAGGTGCTCATTGTCTATTAGTTCCTGTAAAACATACCAAAATGTCATCAACGTATCTATACCAATAAGTAAATTGTTTTGATAGTGGGTGTTGAAAAATTTTATCCTCTATATCACTCATGAATATTTCTGCTAGTAGGGGACTTAATGGGTTTCCCATAGTTAAGCCATCATTACCTTATATAATATTATTAAATTCAAAATAATTTTGGTCTAAGCAAACTTTCAAAACATTCAATATATCTTGTTTTATGATTGATTGGTATGGTTTTATTTTCTAACAACTTCTCTATTAGTTTAACTGTATCGCTAGGCGGTATACTCGGAAACAAATTTTTTACGTCAAAAGAGATGAGTTTAGCATTCGATGGAACAACGATATTCTTAATATTGTCTATAAGTTCATATGAATTTTTAATCGCATGTTTAGCTTGGAATTTAGTATATTTTCTTAAAACATCAATAAGTAAAGTAGAAACTTTAACAGCTGGGGCGGTAATATACGAAACAACTGGTCTAATAGGATGGTTTTGTTTGTGTAATTTAATTAATGAATATAACTGTGGAGGACGGGGATTCTTTAATATTAGCTTAAATCTGTTATCTTGGTCTATGATGGAATTTGCTTGATTCAACAATGATTTTATTTCATTCTGGAATTTATGCGTGGGGTCTTTAGTTAAAACTTGATGATTACCCGTTTTTATGAATTCTTCTGTTCTAGTGATATAATCTTCTCGGTCAATCGCAATAACCGTATTACCCTTGTCAGCTCTTGTGAATATTACGTTATTATCTAAAGTTATATCTTTAATTGACTTTGCAATCATAGCATCATTGTTAACTTTATAGTTTCTTTAAAAATTCCTTCTTAATAATTGATGAAGCCTGATATTTAAATTTAAGTTATTATTTGAACTTTTTAATGCATTTTCTGTTTCTACTCCTAACATTTCTAAGTTTTTGGTATTAATTATTGGCCTACTGTTGTGCTTAAATCCTTTTTCTAATAATTTTACTTGTTGTTTATTAAAATTAGCTTGATGACAAATTAACGAACTTTGGGAAAAATTGTGATTTGAAAAAGATGTAATATTAGTAGGTTTTTTTTTTGGTTTGTTTTTTTATCAAATCTTCGAGCTTATGTTTTTGTTTCAAGAATTTTTGTTGAATGATTGTCCTAACTTTGTGTCGAATGTTGTTATCTAAACTGATAAATTCTATATAATGTAATCTAAATAATAGCTCTGTATGAATTACCTTAAGATACACATTGTAGGTGTCCCTCAAACGGTATTGGTTCTTCCTATCTTGTAAAATCCATTTCTTTTGTCCTACTTGGATTGCTGATGTGGCTGCAAAACTCTTGTTGTTCGTCTTTAATTTGATGTATTTAGGAGTGACACTATTCTTTAAACAGTTATTAAAGAACCAAATATTCTGTGTGGTGGTGGCACATCGTAGAATAAGTTTGAAATACCAGGTAGCCAAAAAGCAAATATCTGCTTCTTTACAATACTGAATTGTTGCGGCTGATACTTGATGTAAATCCATAATGAGAACACAAAAACGAAAATTATATTTCGAGATTTACACTTTATTTTATAAACGACACGTGTTTCGGCATACAATGCCTTTATCAGTTTCACAATATACTAAAACTATTATTCTACTACACCAATATATATACATATTACTTAACTAAACTAATTATACAGAGCCATTAAAAAGATTTAAAAGTGGGGATGGATTAAGATCTAATTGGTTATTTAATAGTCTACCTGAATATTTATACCTGTTAATTTCTAGGGATTCTAATAGATTAATTTTACTGGGGTTATTTTCCAAATGTAATATATTTACAGTATCGTTAAAGTTGTGATTATCCTCTACTAAATGACGTGCATAATTAGATTTATTGTCTTGTGTGGAATAACTTCTTTTGTGCTCTCTAATACGAGTATTAAAATTTCTAAATGTCCTACCGATATATAGTTTGTCACAATTGCCGCAGTTGAGTTTATATACCCCGGATTTAAATTACTATCTACTCTTGATTTATTATTCTTAATGTATCTGGATAAATTATTTGAAGTTTTATAACTGATATTAATGTCTTGTTTTTCTAAAAATGATTTAACTTTATTACTTGTTTCGCCCAGGTAAGTTAAAGTTTTTGAAAAAAATCATAAGATCTTTTATCAATAGGATAAATTAAATTTAGAGCCTTATGGAACATTTTCTTTTTTACTATTTATCGATGAGATGGGGATCAAAACCGTTGTTTACTGATATCTGTTTAATGATGTTTAATTCTTTTTCGAAATTTAACGGCGTCAAAGGCACATTGATCAATCTATGGATCATACTATAAAATGCAGACATTTTCTGTTGGTAAGGATGATAAGAACTACTATGAATGACTATGTCCGAATATGTAGGCTTGTGATAAATTGCAAATGTATGTTTGTTATTTATTCTGGTAATTGTCAAGTCTAAATAATTAATTTCATTATTTGTTTCTATTTCAGTCGTAAATTCAATATTTGGATGTATATTATTAATGTATTCTAAAAAGGTGCTCAATTGTCTATTAGTTCCTGTAAAACATACCAAAATGTCATCAACGTATCTATACCAATAAGTAAATTGTTTTGATAGTGGGTGTTGAAAATTTTTTTCCTCTATATCACTCATGAATATTTCTGCTAGTAGGGGACTTAATGGGTTTCCCATAGTTAAGCCATCATTACCTCTACTCTACTCTACTCCACAGTTATATTCATTAATTAAATTACACAAACAAAACCATCCTATTAGACCAGTTGTTTCGTATATTACCGCCCCAGCTGTTAAAGTTTCTAATTTACTTATTGATGTTTTAAGAAAATATACTAAATTCCAAGCTAAACATGCGATTAAAAATTCATATGAACTTATAGACAATATTAAGAATATCGTTGTTCCATCGAATGCTAAACTCATCTCTTTTGACGTAAAAAATTTGTTTCCGAGTATACCGCCTAGCGATACAGTTAAACTAATAGAGAAGTTGTTAGAAAATAACCATACCAATCCAATCATAAAACAAGATATATTGAATGTTTTGAAAGTTTGCTTAGACCAAAATTATTTTGAATTTAATAATATTTTATATAAACGTAATGATGGCTTAACTATGGGAAACCCATTAAGTCCCCTACTAGCAGAAATATTCATGAGTGATATAGAGGAAAAAAATTTTCAACACCCACTATCAAAACAATTTACTTATTGGTATAGATACGTTGATGACATTTTGGTATGTTTTACAGGAACTAATAGACAATTGAGCACCTTTTTAGAATACATTAATAATATACAACCAAATATTGAATTTACGACTGAAATAGAAACAAATAATGAAATTAATTATTTAGACTTGACAATTACCAGAATAAATAACAAACATACATTTGCAATTTATCACAAGCCTACATATTCGGACATAGTCATTCATAGTAGTTCTTATCATCCTTACCAACAGAAAATGTCTGCATTTTATAGTATGATCCATAGATTGATCAATGTGCCTTTGACGCCGTTAAATTTCGAAAAAGAATTAAACATCATTAAACAGATATCAGTAAACAACGGTTTTGATCCCCATCTCATCGATAACTTAGTAAAAAAGAAAATGTTCCATAAGGCTCTAAATTTAATTTATCCTATTGATAAAAGATCTTATGATTTTTTCAAAACTTTAACTTACCTGGGCGAAACAAGTAATAAAGTTAAATCATTTTTAGAAAAACAAGACATTAATATCAGTTATAAAACTTCAAATAATTTATCCAGATACATTAAGAATAATAAATCAAGAGTAGATAGTAATTGTAAATCCGGGGTATATAAACTCAACTGCGGCAATTGTGACAAACTATATATCGGTAGGACATTTAGAAATTTTAATACTCGTATTAGAGAGCACAAAAGAAGTTATTCCACACAAGACAATAAATCTAATTATGCACGTCATTTAGTAGAGGATAATCACAACTTTAACGATACTGTAAATATATTACATTTGGAAAATAACCCCAGTAAAATTAATCTATTAGAATCCCTAGAAATTAACAGGTATAAATATTCAGGTAGACTATTAAATAACCAGTTAGATCTTAATCCATCCCCACTTTTAAATCTTTTTAATGGCTCTGTATAATTAGTTTAGTTAAGTAATATGTATATATATTGGTGTAGTTAGAATAATAGTTTTAGTATATTGTGAAACTTGATAAAGGCATTGTATGCCGAAACACGTGTCGTTTATAAAATAAAGTGTAAATCTCGAAATATAATTTTCGTTTTTGTGTTCTCATTATGGATTTACATCAAGTATCAGCCGCAACAATTCAGCATTTCATATTTATATTTGATGAAGTATTTTAATTCATACCCGATCAATTCTACATAAATCAAAAATCGAATATTTTTGCTAAATTTTCAGTTAAATAACACATTTCGAAAGAAAGTTTCACTTGGATCGTGCTTTCGTAAACCCACATAATGTTTTTTTGTGGTTCATATACCTCCAAAAAATTTTTTCCTGATATTGTGAATAATGCCGCCAATAGAAACGTTCTAGAGGATCAGAAAATCTTCGAAATAAGTGATTATAAATTTTGATCGTAACTTTTTGGTAGAGAAAAACTCGAAAAACTGATATAAAATGGTATTTTTTTTTAATTCATAATTTGATTGTAACCTAATCTTCCTTCTAACGTTGGGATTAGTTTGACTCAAGATTGACATTGACATAGTCCGTTAACCACAATCGTTCAATGGGTATATATACCATATATTTTGAAAGTTCATAAAATCCACTTCACTTTGTATATGGTGGATTTTGTTTCAGTGCTGGGAAATATATTAATAGTGCTTCTGAATATAGGGTTAATCGACTGACCCTCAGAAGTACAGCTAGTGGAAAAAAGCAATTTAATTAGTAACCGTAAACAGTATGCAGGTAACTATGAAACTATTAAACAAACGGAAAAATATACCAATAAGCACAGCTAATAAATAGGTAATTAAAAACCATATGATTATACAATTAACTATATAATATTCGTCTCGGGCCCACACCTCAAGAAAATCGTAGATGCGCCCATGTACCTTAACAGCTATTGTCAGCGCTCCATTGGCTGGCTGTATCACTTTTAATGCAGTATTTGCTATTATTTTATACCAATTTCTCGACATTGTAACGAAAATCCAATATATATATAAATTAAAGTGCAATATACGAACTTTCAAAATGGCTTTAGTATATTCTGATCGGACAAGCCTGTTTAATAAGGTAGCTATGCAACATGTCCCTCTAAATTATTTAAATTACAATTGCAATTTGATGTGTACGTAGATAGACACGTTCTTTCAATTAGAATGGTCAAAACTGGGGGACGCTGTTTAAAAAAATTGTGGGTGATATATCTCAAATAACAATTGCGTGATATAAAAAAGTCATATGTCAAAAATTGCCTTTCCTTAAAACAAAATCAACATGTCAGGGGAGTTTTTTCGAAAAACTCTCTCACTTTCAGAAAAAATTAATTCACTACTTTACTTTTTGAAAGTACTATATAAGTAAATTGACCATACGTCCCGTTTTGAACGGGAATGTGCCCTCTCTCGGTCAAGTGTCCCGTTGACAACAAGCAAAGCGCCAGGCCGCTAAATAGTCTCGTTATCCGGAACCGCGCGAAAATTTTAAATTACGGAGCTCGTGAGAAACGCGCGGGAGGGGAATCACAGATCGTCGGGTCAAATATATACTCATAGTGCTGAAAACTTAAAAATTGATGGCCAACAGATGAAATCATGCAATATTTTTAAATACCTGGAAACAACAATAAGTTCTACTGGCACCTGCGAGAAAGAGATCTCAACAAGGATAGTTATGGAGAAAATGGCAACAAAAACTGTACTTGGTTTGCTATGGACTGAGAATTCAAGCCAGGATACAGAAAAAGTTTGTTCCATAGAAAATATAGTACTCTACGGCGCAGAGATGTGGCCAATAAAAACAGCAATTCCAGATAAGATAAGAAGCATAGAAATGGACTATAGGAGAAGATGTTTAAGGAATACAAGGCAGGACAAATTAAGAACCCAAGTACCTGACAGAGAACGGGAATAACTCAGTCTATCACAAAGACACTGGCAAATAGAGCACTTCTATGGTATGGACATTATAAAAGAATGCCAGAAAGCAGATAGGCAAAAAAAATTATAGAATGGTCGCTAAACGGAAAATGGTAGAGAGGCAGACTTATTTTGACTTATATAAAAAAACGTGATGGTTAAAAGGGACTAAAAACGGTAAATCCAGTATGGTAAAAAAGAAGAATAATTTCTATTAGAAGAACTTTGCTTTAATAAAGCTCGTTAACGGATGGTTGATTTTTATTTTTCACAAATAGTTTTAATAAAAATAATTATAATTAATGTAAATATAATAATAGTGAGTACTAATTGCATTAAGTTACACTTTTTCTAAAGAAAGAAAATTAAGAACTTGAGTTTATTTTCATTGTTAACCTATTAGCTGGTGTTTAAAAACTTATGTCCCGTTTTGAGTTTAAATATAAATATATTGTTAGTTTATGTATAAGGCATAAATACATTTAAATAAAATATAAGTCGTTGCCGTACATACATTTAAAACAATTTCTTTTATTAATTTCAAAAAGTTGTTACTTATCACTTTCCTTGTTCAAAAAGAAGTAACTCAAATTAATTTTTTATTCTTCATATTCTTGTACAAATAGAACATAATTAACTAGTCATAACTAATTCATTAAAAACTACATAGAAATTCATCATACATTTTTCATTATTTGACCCAGTAATACCCATGGCTGGTCAAAATGGCTCATTTTTAAACACGGAGAAGCATGTTGTTTATTTAATGAACTTTGTGGAAAAGAAGTTCTGTAAGTTGAGTTGTCGTAAGATACCAGCAAATGGGAACTGTCAAAAATTTATGTGGCTATAGTAGACCTAAAATTAATTATGACACCACATTAAACGCTTTATTAACGTAGCAATTCCATCATGAGGAGATATGATGAGGATCCCCAATTGCTAAAATATGTTATGGCTTTCGATTAGGTTAATTTTTTGTTTAAATAGTGAAGTAAATCCTCAACTTCAGGAAAATTCTCCCTAAATATTATTATAAATTTAGTTTCTGTTCTAATCTGAATCAAAATATTTGCAATCGTACCTTTCCGTTTACACTTTAATTCAACATAAATTTATTTCAGACAGGTGCCGTAGAATCACAATATGCAATCCAAAAAGGAGTCCAGGTGATAATAAGTGAACAAGAATTGTTGGATTGTTCTGTTGGTACTTGTAATGGTGGTTCCTCGTTAAACGTATTTATGTATGTCAAAAGAAAAGGAATATCAACAAATGAGTCTTATCCTTACACCTCTGGTGGTGGTGGTGTCGTTGGGACATGTAAGAAAGGAAAAGACTCTGGTATAAAGGTCATTGATGGGGTGGTTATACCGCAGACTGAAGAATCATTGAAACAGGCAGTAGGTAAGCGATTAGTACTTGTCACTTAATAAACTTCTATTAAAATAATCCTGCATAGCTGTCAATATTCATTGTTTTTAAATTCATCTCCAACATCTTTGTATATTAAATGTAGTTTGACATTATTTTGTTAGGTGATTTGATGATATGCGATATTGTATAATACTTAAGATTTATTTCCGGTGTTCTGCCATAATTTGGTCCAACACTTACTCGAACATTGTGATTAAAAGAACCATGAATTCTTTTCTTAAGATGGTCTGACACAATCACTTACTTAAGCTATTTTGGATGTATTAACTTAAGAAAATGCATATTACTAATTGATAACATGAAGTTTTTTGAGAATTTCAAATTTATTTACTTCTTTCAATGAAACAGTTTCTTTATTTATAAGCAGGAGTTTTCACATTCGTCTCAAGTACCAGTGAAAATTAACTGGACAGTTAAAATTTTATATAATATACCAAACGGTTGACTCTTAGATGCGAAGCTGGGGACATGAAACACAAGAGTTTATCTCTGTCTACGTATGTGACGAGAAGTAAAATGCCTCAAATTGTTTCATCAGGCATTTTATTTTACAAACTTCATTTAGTTATAAATATTGTTTGCATTAGATTTGTATTCAAGGTAATCTGATCAGACACACATAATGCCATATATGTTTCGTAAACAGGTGGATTTACTGTTGTTAGCAGTAGTCTGTCGCATACAAAATGGGTACAGGGAAACACAGTGAAACAAAGGAATTTGAACAGTGGATTATGAAATATGATCCACTAGTTTTTTAATGAACAATTTTTATGCATTCATTAAATTTTAGAAATCGACATTCTTGTTATTCAATATTTTATCTCGAAGTGAATCTCGATATCTAGGAATTTCAGGATGTGGAGATTCAACTCAAAATAAATATTAAATTCATTATATGTACTAAATACTAAATAACTAAATAATTACTCGAGCTTTCAATCAGTTGAGAGAAACTCAACTGATAAAGGTTCTCGACTAGATAGAATATATTGTCTTGTCTCTATTGATCAAACACAAAAAACTTACTTTGTTTTCTATCACTCACTTAAATAAATTTGTATAAACTTGACTACAGTTTCGACACAGACTTAAGTTAACTTATGTTCCTTAGTTTGAGAATGACACAAAGTCTGTGTCGAAACTATAGTCACGTTTATACGAATCTACTCAAGTGAGTGATAGAAAACAAAGTAAGTTTTTTGTGTTTGGTCATCATGATTGACTACCACAAAGCAACGGCTACCACCATCGGACATCTAAATCTCGAAAAGATACTAATAAGAAGCATTCTGTTTGGAAACCTTTCTGTGAAGTATTATCATAGTTTAGCCGGATATATAGCTGTGGAAATGTAAATGTTCAAGTATAACAAATCATTAGTCTCATTAATAAAAACATAACTGCATAAAAATAACTCCTCATAATTGGAGCAATGTTTTGTCAAAAGGTCAATGACAAAAATCCTTAAATAGTAAGAAAAAAATTTAAACTACTTCAATAACTTCCAATTTTAAGATAAATGAAGCCCAATCGATCACAAAATATCATCCTTACTTTTTCCCACATCAGATACGTAATAATTTGAAAATAATTTTCATTCTTTGTTCATTTTAATTACTAGCCCTTTCAGGTTGATAATCGAAAACATGCTGTTCAATGTAGACCCAGGAGCAAATCCTTCGATCTTAGTGACCATTTTTTGGTATATAATAATGATAACTAATAATTCACTAGCCTCATTATGAGCTGCACAACCGTCTTGTTTGAACATAAAACATTAATATATATATATATATATATATATATATATATATATATATATATATATAACCGACTTCTACCTATAACTAAAAAGCCTAAAAATACTTATAACAAAATACAACTCTAGCAAATAAATAACACATTCCATGTTGTTAGGTACCTACACAGGAAGTAAAAAATGTAAACCTTAAAAGGTGCTCATTCTGTACAAATTAATTACCTACCAATCTAGTATATTTTGAAGCCGGTGCCAAGCAAATCTAAAATACTTGATTGCTTACTTACCTACTAACATGATTGTTGCTTGCCACCGACTTCAAAAATATACTAAATTAGTAGGTAATTAATTTGTACAGAATGAGCCCCTTTTAATGTTTACATATTTTGCTTCCTGGGTAGGTACCTAACAACATTGAATGTGTTATTTATTTGCCGGAGTTGTATTTTGTTATAAGTATTTTTAGCCTTTTAGTTATAGGTAGAAGTCAGTTATATATATTTTTTTAAATGTTTTATTTTCAACTTTTTAGTTTTTTTTTGAACTAAGGTAGTTTTATTTTTATGTTTTTTTTGGGGAATAACACCACAATAGAAATAAAACGACGTATATTGCAGGAATACCAAACGTTTCAAAGTCTATTCTGACTTCGTTGTCAATGGCTTTATATTTATTGACAACGAAGTCAGAATAGACTTTGAAACGTTTGGTATTCCTGCAATATACGTAGTTTTATTTCTATTGTGGTGTTATTCCCCAAAAAAAAAAAACCTAAAAATAATCAAGAATATGCCATAAACAACGTTTAGAAGACACTCAGGTAGTTTTCATTCCTTATTTTTTATTTTGTATGTATAACCTTAATAGACAGAACCAGGTAACATTAAAAGCCTCAACATTACACAATGATGCTTTCTCATTTAAATTGACAGGTAAATCTTTACGAACAAAATGTACTAGTACGCGTTCACTTAATAAGCCCGAAATGTATTTATGCCTTATGGACTACGCCATGTAACCTTTTTTGACAACCCTGTATAACTATAGATAATTCCACTCCAACCTATGTACCAACCATCCTGTACATACGACTACCCACGGACAAGCATAAATTTGTTAGCTGCCTTCTGTAAAGCATAGGACGGAGTAGAATCCATCCCATATTTATGGAGTCAAATCCGTCCTATATTTCAACCATAGTATATAACTCCTTGTGGGCTACCCCTTAAATTATTTCATTTTTAACATTTTATATTATCGCTCTGTGTAATATTAATTCCTCTCCACACTTTATGCAACTTCTTATGGGCTATAAAAGAAATAATTTTTTAATCAGACTGTATAAATATAATTCAACTCCAGCATATATTTCAACCATCCTGTATATGATTTGCTTATGTCCACATCAGCAGTTTTTTAATCACCCTATATAATTTTAATTTCACATTTTTTCCAACATTTTTATACCACCAATCGTCCAGTCCACCCCATATTCCAACCATCCTGTACATACGGCTGCCTACGGGCCACTATCATTCTAGTCCGTCCTATATTTCAATCTTCATATAAATGAAACTCCTTCTAAAACTTTACTTTGTGATTTTGTTTGCTATAACTAAACACTCTGTCTATAAACCCACCAAATAGCAGTTTAAAGTTTGACATGTGTTGTCATTGAATTTTCTATTAGGCCGGGAGAATGTGACAACCAAAAGCACCGTCTTCGCAAAATGGAAAAAATTGCATTTAAATAGGTATTTGCCTGGTATACAAACAAAACGAGCTTGGTACTCATTGATTTAAGGAGCCGAAAATACTATGCTTTACTACCTATATGCTTGAGATGTACAAAGAAAATTTTCAAATTCGCAATTAAAACTTCCAGTGCCTAAAATTACCCCACTATTACTTTGGAATTAAAATATTTATGAGGAAATGTCCGTTATGTCATTTCGATGAAATTTTGGAATTTTCTGAGATTTTCTGCAAAACTGCAAGTTGCACGTCGCAGAAAAGTATACGAGATCATCTAAGGATCTTCTTTAATAGCTTAAACGTTAAAAAACTATACACATTCATAAGGAGTTATCGAAAAATCGACTAAAATATTAGGGATATTGGTCGATTTCCATGCACGCATGTGTTCACTCACAAATTTTATCACTTTATCAATAGAATTCTTTTCCAAAATTTAGAGTTTCACCAATCCGGATATATACTCTATTAAACAAGACCATATTCATTCAAAATGGTGCACCACAGGAGAAGAAATCAGGTAACATACATAGAAAAAAAAGCGTAAAAATACGCGACGAATTGATAACCTCCTCCTTTTTGGAAGTCGGTTAAAAACACGTCCTAAATTAATAATTAGTGGGTCTGGGGCAAGAAAATCACATCGTTTTGTAGTTCACGATATTAACGATTGCCCCCGACATATTGGAGTTTTGTGTTTCAAGATTCAATTTTAACAAGTTGACTATCATTTTCACATAATTTTTTTAAAATGTTTTTATATATCCTGAAACTACATTAACAAATATATAAATTATATAGTCCTAATCATTTCATCACCAATCAAAAAAAAAAAAATACGGCCTTGCAGGTGACGTGTATCAGTAAGGTGAATCGTGAATGGGCTTACGATATCTCATGTACAACTAGCATACATTAATTTCTATAAATATTGTCTGAAGCTATTTTAATTAAAATTATTTGTTGAAGGACTTGTTGGACCAGTTTCGGTATACGTGAATGCCAGCAATTTTTCAAAGTATGCAGGCGGTATCTTCAACTATCCCCAATGTGGACAAAAGATTAATCATGCTATGTTAGCTGTTGGATACGGTACACAAAATGGCCTTGACTACTGGATTGTGAAAAATTCTTGGGGAAATCGCTGGGCGGAGAATGGATACATTAAGATGGCTAGAAACAAAAACCAGCAGTGTGGTATTGGAATTACTCAATTTTATCCAATTGTACAGTAGTCTAATAAATATAAATACTTCTTAATTACGACTTTTTTAATGAGAACAACTTTGATAAATGTATTGCGTTATCATCTACATTTAGTAATTAGCAGGAAAATATTATAGTTGTTAGAATAATCAAGCAATAGCAAGCTTATACATTTTAATAAGTACTTGGAAAAATTACAATTTTTGCATTTTTGTAAATTATACATTTTTTCTTGGAGTATTTGGAATAAATATAGCTTAAGCATTTGTTTGTAAATTGGGGCGATAAAGATATGAAAAAGGCTGTAAAAGTTGTTAGGAAGAGATTAATATAGGTATAGGTATTGTAAGTCGCTTTATATTCTTCATATTAGCAACATATATATAGGGTCTTTCACAGAAATGTGCTATTATAATTTTCTGAGCTTGACATTATTTTCTTATTGTGAAATTTAGACGAGTTAAACAGCTCTTTTTAACAAATTTATTTTCATCTGTATAACTGGAAGTGTTAGTGAGTTTCTTATTACAAATTGAAAGCTGCATTTTTATTTAGTTTTTCAATACTGAATTTTTTGAATATTTTTTGTTTAACTATTTGTAGTCGAAAAATTACTGATTCTTATGCTATTTAAAATTGTATATCTTTTGGTAATAAGTATACCTACCGGGTATTCAAAATATCTTCTTCAATATTTAAAATGTCAAAATATCAGAAATTATTTTCTAAAAAGTATTGGTTCCATCTACAGATACCTCATCGTTTTTGCGTTATTAACCTTTTGTGTCGAGATTTTCTAACATTTTCATTGGAATTTTAGAGAAATATGCAGAAATATTTAAAAATGACCGAAATGTGGGAACAAATATTTATGACATACCTACTTCTTCTCCTTTAAATTCTTGGACGGCGGGTCCATACAATTCCTATTAATTTACGTCTATTGTTATAAGGACCAATCAGTGTATAAATAACATTTTTATTTTACGCGAGAAATCAAGGTCGACAGGTGCAAAGTAAGTTTGACACATTTACACATATTCATATTTAAGATTAGTTCAAAAATCAAAATATGAATAGTTATTTTGATCTAGATATCTAAAATTCATTTTACATTCTTGGCAAATGTAATATAACTTGCCGAGTTTGATTTTATTGACATATTTACCGAAATTGAACAACAAATTGTTGACAAAAGTTGAATCTAAATTTTTATGAACTAAGTTTATAACAAAAAAAGGAAATGCCAAAACCGGTGACTGTACGTGAAATTAACCAAATTACTCACTATGTTCTCCAGTTTTAACTAGCGGTCGTCCAGTGGTAGAAATTCGTCCCTAATTCATTAAAACTATTAGTTAATCACTATTGACGTTATTTTGTCTGTATAAGAAATAGAGTTGAAGCGAAATTAGAAAAGTAGGATTCACGATTTTTTTTATATATGTAAATTATTTAGGAGTAGGAGTATTTATACGTAAACATGTCCTATACATTATCATAAATGTGATTTTTTGAACATTGTTAGGTTGTAAAGTTTAAAGCCAGCAGTGTGAGATTTCAAAGGAAAAATATGTCAAATAAAAATATATTTTACTCTAGAATAAATGTACCTAACTTAACCTATTAGGTAAGTCATTGTCAGAAAACATTAAGTTTCAGTATGAGGTACAATATAAAAAATTTCAAATATCTTAAGATTCTTATCCACCTAGTAACCCATGACGATTACTCTTTTATGTGAAAAATATAAAGAAATAGTAATCACATAATTTTAATTAATATTACCATTTTTGACAATTATTTTCTGTGAATTGAAATTAAATTCTTGAAAATAATTTGAAATCTTTTCTGACTCAATTGATTTTCAACCTAATCGCTGCAAAAATTTAAATCCAATTTCCTGCAGATTGCCAAGCTTTCAGTGTTCTCGGATCTATCTATTTATCGTGAATTTGTGCACTTTTACGATTTTTTGAAATCTTAG
The DNA here is from genome assembly GCA_034190945.1 of Octodonta nipae. Lineage (NCBI taxonomy): Eukaryota > Metazoa > Arthropoda > Insecta > Coleoptera > Chrysomelidae > Octodonta > Octodonta nipae. The sequence continues at coordinate 390,361 of CM067219.1, forward strand.
TTATTCGACAAAAATAAAAAGATTCTAATTTAAAAGTATGAGCTTAAAATTGATAAGATATTATAAGAAATAAATTGATTAGGTGCAACATAATTCTGGTTTTAGTTGGCAAACCATATATTCAATGTAGTGAAAGTTGGAAACTGCAAAGCTGCGAGCGCCGAATAAACGGGGAATATTATGCATTATAATTTTTCGTTGGTTCTATTTCAATAACATGACTATGTAGGATAACTTTAGCGAAGGGCCAAAACTTTTAGTTTTACATTTCATTTAGTTTGTCTTTCAGATTGCAGTCAACCTATCTTTTTCTCTCTTTTGCTATTGGCAGTATCGATGTAAATAATGATTTTTTTATTATTTTCTTATTTGATATGTACTAGCTGTCGCCCAGTGGTCGAAATTCGACCAATTGTGTCAATATCTCTGGCAGGTTAAGTAACCTGAAAATTTTATCGTGACATTCTATCCTAGGACTTTAGGGAGAACAGCAATTACACGGAACGGATCCTGATTCGGAACCTCTGTGTGATAGTTTCCTCGAAAATCCTAGATGTCGGTCTTACATCTCGCTTCTACAAATAAGTAACGGAATTCAAGTTTTTTTCAGAGTTTATTTGTATTCAAATTCGTAATTCTTAATTTAATATGACAACAATCCAACCGCTACCCTGCAATATTTATGTTTTTCTAAACTACCTGTATAGCTATAATTGCACTCAATTCTTTAACATATATTAAAATCTTCATTATAATAATTCCATCTCCTTATATATTTTCACCACCCTGTATATTGAACTGCTCATGGACAACGCATAATATTTTTGAACCACCCGGTAAACCATTCTGTATAGGACACTGCCTATGAGCCACCGTATTTACTCTTTTTGTTTATGAAATGTTTAACTATCTACTGTAACTATAATTCTATTCTGACCTATATTTCAATCATCATATATATGGAACTTTTCGTAGGCTACTCTATAAATCATTTCCTTTTCTAACATTTTTTATCATCATCCTGTATATCTATAATTCCTCTCACCCTATATTTCATCTTCTCTATATATACCTACAACTGCTTATGGGTTACGAAATGTTGCATTTCCATTTCCGCCACCCTGTATATGCATCTCTGTATAATATTTTTGCACCACCCTATATAACTGTAATTCTACTGCACCTTCTGTTCCAAGAACGCTGTAAATTCAACCGCTAAATAATATTTTATTCGTTAACATTGCACTCTACTCACCCACGAAAAAAATGATTTCTAACATATCTGAAATCGCCCTGTATAATTATAATATACAAGGATTACTTTACCACTAACCAATAACAACGCCTGCATGCCACTTCCACATGTTCTAAGTATATAACAGCATTGGTCCCTCTATATATAATTACTCAATGTATTGAGTCTGGCGGCGGCAGCACATTCAGTTGTTTGGCGTTGACATTATGAGCGTAAATAATGAATTTTTATTATATTTTATTTAATGAATGAACCAATAAAATAAATTAATATTAGCATTCTGCACTGAAGGTCGTCAGTAGCTACTAAATAAAACAAAAATGAAGAAAATCGGTTGAGAGACAGAGAAGAAAATGGTACCTAATCGTTTTGTCGTTGCCTATTTATACATAGATAAGTGAACCAATATTATAAATTAATTTTAACATTCTGCTTTGGAGGTCGTCCGTAGTTACTAAACAAAACGAATATAATGCTAATCGGTTGAGAGACAGAGGAGAAAATGATACTAAATTGTTTTGGTAACTGAATCATTTTAGTGTAAACAGAAAGCATAATAATGTTTATTTACATTAAAGAGGTCTTCACAGAAAAGAAGTATAATTTTTGAAAGAGCCCCGCATTTTTGTGTGCAACACGTCTAAAATCTTTGTTTATATGTTGGTGTACATATATAAATAAATTAATTCGAAAAAATGATGCGGCCCAAATCCTGAAAAAGTAGAATCAACTTTGCAAATTAATAAAAGCATTTTTATTAGAACTAGTGGGCTCCCAGTGGTCACCCAGTTTTTGGTAGGATTGCACTTTGTAACCTAAAAGTTTTCGCCATTTGCAGTTCCAATCGAGTTCATAAAATAAAAAAATATATATGTTCAACAACCTTATTAAAACTACCTTAGTATATTTTTTCTGTTTTCCACTGACTGTCAATTTGTTACACCACACCAAAATAATGTAGTCATACAATGATTAAATTCACAACAAAAACTTACAGAATAATAAAAACGAAAGTTACTATTACTTCTCCGTCCGAAAAATCAATACTTATCTACTACATTGACTATTTTACTACTGAACAATAAACAACGCTTGATCCTAAACTATCAAAGATGGTCTTCATATGATATAACAGCAGGTAACGTTTCTTCCATATATATAATTATATATAATTACTGAATAGTTTTTTTGAGGGAAAAATGTATTCAATAAAAATATATTTCTTTGTAGAATAGAGGTATGTACCTAACTTAACATAAGAAATCAGTAAATGCATTTAATTAATTTATATTTTAAATACAGATCGTTAAAATGTCATTGACATGTTCATTTTAGGCAAAAGTCTTGTAATAAAACCAGGAATTTGCAGGAATGCAACCATGTAACAATAACTAAATTGTTTATTAGATAAAATGCATGAATACAAAACAGTAACTAACTGATTCCCTACCTAAAATTAATTAATTAAAAAATTATGTCTTTAAATATATTCAATATGTTATAATTTTTAACATAAAAAAAATAAATCCCTTTAAAAATTAACATTATATTAGATAATAAATTAATATTAAATGCAATATTTAAACATTAGTTAATGCACACATTTTTCAAAAATATTTTTTTATTTGAGACTGAAAAATTTCTATAGTCTTAAAGTAATAAATAGAACGAGATAAAAACCATTCTGGCATTTCACAGTTAACGATTTCAGCTCGTAAGCGGAAATTGATGTCAACCATCTGAGAAGTTAGTATGAAGCTGTTATACTTACTATTACATGAAAAATAACTACAAAACATATTAATACACCTTCAATCAAAATCTTAAGATTCCAATATAATTTCATTAAGTTAAATGAAACAGATAGTAAGCAATGAATATTTCTGTCTTGTATGAAACTATAAAGAAATATAAGCACCTGCTCTTAATTAATGATAATTAAGTAATATTCACATTTGTTAAAAACTTTTCGCAGTGAATGAAGCTGAAATCTTGAAATTTACATATTGAATTTAAAACATATCTTTACCCTCGTGCTGTAATAATCTTACACCAAACAATATTCTGAAATGTCAAAATTCAAATCAAGGCGCCACATCAAAGATAGTCATGAGTTCAAGGCTGCCAAATCTAACTATTTGTCTTGAATATTACAATCAGTGCATTAATTCACATTTTTTGTCACCTTATTCAATTCATATGAAATTTATACGGTACAAATTAAAAGAATCTTTAAATTGATAGTAGAAGATTAAAATTAATAAAATATTATCAGAAATAGGTTCATCAATTGCAACATAATTCTTATTTTAGTTCACAAACCTTATTTACAAAGCAATGAAAGTTTCAAACTTGCGAGAGCCCAACGAATAGCAATTAATATGTAACATAAACTTTCTTGGGTTCTATTTCAATAGCATGACGATGTATAATAAAAAAAATTGTTACTTTTTAGTTTAATTTAATTCGTCTTTCACATTCAAGTCAATCTATCTAACGATATTCTCTCCAAGCAATCTGTTATCTGTTTGGCATTGACAGTATGGGCGTAAATAATTTTTTTTATTATATTTTATTTAATGAATGAACCAATATTGTAAATAAATTTTAGCATTCTGCACTAAAGTTCGTCACTTGCTATTAAAGAAAACAAAAATAAAGAAAATCGGTTGACAGACAGAGGAGAAAATGGTACAAAATCGTTATGTCTTTCTCTATTTATATATAGATATATAAACAAAGCATAAAAATTGAATTTTTCATATGTGATAGCAAGGAAATAAGTGAAACAAGTGAAAACAACCACTTTATACTTTACGGACAGGACTCATCGTGAGTGTACTTCCAACATTTGGTCACATAATTGTTACACCTACAACAATAAAACATATCGATTATCCTAAATAAAAAATTGTCTAACGTGTGTAAACCACCCTACTTAACTATGAATCCACCAATCCCGAATATATTTCACCCAAACTGCAACTGCAACCTTCATGTATATTCTGCTGTTTATTTGTCACCTAATATAACTTTTGAGCACCTGGCTATAACTCTTCTCTTCCCTATATTTCATCTGTGCAACTGCTTATGGTCTACGCTGTATAACAATTATTTCTGATATTTTTTGAACCACCTTTTAAAGCACAATTTCTCTTTATCCTATATTTTAATCACCCTTTATATGCAGCTTTTTCTAACATTATCTTAAACACACTCTAATACTATAATCCTGCTTCTCCTCATATTTCAGATTCCTGATAGAAATACCGGTGGAACCCTTAGTGTGTCACAAATTTAAAAACACAGTTTTGCACCCTACCAAAAAACTTTAAGTTGAACACTCAGCCAAGAACCAACTGGTTCTTGGCCGTATATAAGAATTTTATTCAACATTTTTAATCGCTTTGTATAACTAACTCTACTTCCGTCTACATTAAAACACTGCTCCCAATTTGTCAAACATTACAACTTATTTTTGAACCACCCTGCATAACCATAATTTTACTCTACAAAATATTTCAACCACCCTGTTGTGCATCTGCTTAGGGGCAACCAAATATAACATTTTTTAAACTACAACTCTGGTCCGCTCACTATCGTATATGCAACTGCTTATGGACTACACTATATAATTATTTTTAACCCACCTTGTATTTCAACCACCCTTTATATGCACATTTTTCTAACATTGTTTTAATCACACTGTACAAACTATAATTTTACTACGATCCATGTTTCAGGTATTACATATATGCAAGAGCTCATGTTCTATCCTACAAAAAAAATTATCCAACCTGTTTAATTATAGTTCTACTCCACCCGCTATTTCAGCCACCTTGTATAGGTGTTATTGGACACTGTATATAACAACTTTTTCAGCATGTTTTTGAATAACCTTGTATGTATTACAACCACCCTATATCCGCTACTGCTTATTGGTTAACTAATATAACATTTTTTAAATAATTAACCATACACTTCTCCACCCTATATTTCAACTATCCTATCTTTGCAACTTATTATGAACTACGCTATTTCACAACTTTTACTCATATTTTTTCAACGACATTATAAAGTATAATTTCTCCCCACACTTTAGTTAAACCACCCTTCATTTAGAAGTTTTTCTAACCCTGTTTCAATCACACTGTATAATAGTTATTCAGTGTCAACTTTACTGCGCCCCATGTTTCAGATACTCCGTATATGCCACTGCTATGTTACACAATTTTTCTAGCATTTTTTACCCACCATGTATAATTATAACTCTACACCACCCTATATTTCAACAATCTTTTATATGCAATTACTTATTTGCCACCCTCTATCCTTAGAATCCTACCCGACCCTATATTTCAACCATCCGGTTAATGGAACAGCTTGCAGATCATTACATTACTTATTTTTTAAACCCACCTATATAGCTGTTATTAAACTCCGCGACATATTTCACCCATTCTATATATGTAACTGCTTGTAGATATAAAACAAGTTTTTAACCACAACATAAACTATAATTCCTCTCCATCTTGTATTTCAAACACCCTGTATAAACAACTGCTTCTAACATTTCTTCAACCCATTTCAAAACTATATTATCTTATGAACATAATTCGAAAATCATAAAAAACAGTAAATAACAGTTATATTACATATATATACCAACAAGCAAAGCAGAAATTGCATATACATCTTTAAAAACAATAAATTTAGATCATTAAATAGCCTTTTAAATACTCAAAAATTTTTAAGTAAATTTGAAATTTGTTCCCAGTGAGTACTTTCAATTTATTTGGAAAATAATTGAGCAATTTTGTGAAAGAAAGTAAGGAAGAATCCTCGCAGAATGAGGTATTATGTTTTTATGTCCAGGTAATTCTTCCTTCATATTCAAGAAATTCTTAATCCCTCACATCTTCAAGAACCATTAATTCAAAGAATGATCAACTTTAGATTTCGCTTTTTGCAGTACTGAAAAGAACGATAATTGGGTTCCAAAAAATTACTAAATTCTGTTTCAAAATGGTATATTTTTTTAGCAATTCAATTGCTTCAGATCGTATACTTGTTCACTCTTCTTTGCTTTTTGCAATATACTCGAACGTTTATATGGGTTGGCGAAAAGCTTTTGGGTCTCAACATGCTGCACCAACATCTTCCAACGATGTTTAGATATTTTAAAAATATATGAAGGTCCTGCAAACTAGCAAAAATAGACGGCTTTAAGTAGATATTAAGCTGCTCAAGTGTCTACTAATCTGCCAACTACTAAAGCACCAATTCTGACGTCGGAAGTATATACCTAAATATTACTTACACTCTCATGAAATTGAATTTATTAGGTGAAATAGGTAAATAATAACACAGTCTTTGTAAAAACATTTATTGTATGATCTGGGAAAATTATATAAATATATATATATATATATATATATATATATATATAAAAACAACCTTATATTTTACATCTTACAGTAACAAAATTTAAACAGCTCTAAAATTATTCGCTTGTTGCCACTCAAATAAAATATTAGCCATTAAATTACTAGACTGTTATCACCAATTTTTGAAGAAAAAAAATGTCGGCTTCTTTGCAAATTTTATTTTAAAATAATTTTTTTTAATGCAGATCTTTACTTCATAATGACGAATCTTTATACAAATTCGCATGTCTATTAGATAAATTTAGTTGTAATTTCTTTGTTGTAATTGCTGTACTATTTTGAAAGTGTTTCATAATTTATAATTGGAAAATAAAAAAAAATAAAAGATTAATCGTTATCTTGATAATGGGATTTTCCAGTAATCAGATGTTTCTAAAAAGTTTAATATTAAGTGTGACGTGAACCTAATTGAATTTAGATCGCGATGCTAGATGACAACGTTATCACGATACTTGAATATTACGATAAGGAAGGTTAAAATTTTAATATATATACACATGCAAAAACATATCAAATTTACTTTATATGTTGCATTGCATATTTTCTAGAAATTTTATTCTTGGCAATTAATGGATATTTATTAATATGCGATAACATACTAAGAATATGTAAGTACAACGTTATTCAATATCTTATGAATATGTCATGTACATCAAAGATCTATGGCTAGTTTTTGACTTATATGAACTGAAGTGTCAGATTAGAGCCTAATACAACCAAACAACTCTCGTGCCTTTTTCTGTCAATTTAGCTCAATTTTACTTGCACGATTTTGATCACAACCATTCCCCTTACATATACTTTTCACTTTACACAACATATATATATATATATATATATATATATATACAGGGTGAGTTTTTTTGAGGATCAGTATGGGGATCTCGGAAACTAGTGGAGATATAGCAATGGTTAAATTAGGAAAGATTTGCAGTTTCACTGGCCCAATTTAATGACACTTTCGGATTTTTGTAAAAAGTCATGGCTTACTAGATATTTTGTCGATTTAGTCAAATCCCTCTAGCTCCTTTGTTTTTGATTTTATAAAAAAAGTGAAAATATCAAAATTGAATGGAATTGTATCCCGAATATGACTGTCATGTCACCATTGGCTTGACAGCTCTCGTTTTCGAGATATGTCACAAATATGTCTTTTTTGAAAGGAAACCATAGTTGGCTATGACCTCAAAAAATCGGACATTTTTAGAGCTTTTCAACGATATAATACTCGATACAGTTATTCATAAAAATAACGGAGTTATGGATGCTTTTCTCTCTTATTTTCACTTTTAATGTAGGTAGCTATGAAAAAGATTGTTTTCACTTTGACGTTTCCTCAATTGAGAGTAATTCCATTAGTAGTGCTGAACTGACAGTCGATATTGACAAGTTTTCGTTATAAAATGGAATATTCTAACGAAGAAAAACTGAATATGGTGGAATGTTATATCATATTCCATAAAAACTCAGTTCGTGCAGCTGAGGAATACTTTCATAGATACCTATTTTAATCGTCGTCAACCTGCTCTATCTACATTTAAGAGGCTTTACGACAGTTTACTCAGATATGGATCTTTTACTAAACCACCAAAGGAACGTAATCAAATTAACGAAGCAGCACAAATAAATATTTGGGCAATGGTAAATCAAAATCCATGTACATTAACTCGTGAGATTGCGGCAGAAGCTTGCACATCTCAACGAATTGTAGTTAAGGTACTGAAAGCGCACAAGTTCCACCAGTACAAACTTTAGGGGAAAATTCACTTAACCCCAAGTATCCTAGATATCAAAAAGATATAGATCTGTAGGAGCCCTTGCCATGTTCTCAGGCCCGCGGTTGTACTTGTGGTGGCAGTTTCCCATAAATTTCCTGACCGCCCGGGCTGTTCCTAACAGGACGGTTTTTTGCATTTGTTGGTAAATACGGTTGTTTAGGCGGAGGTATTCTAAATTGTTTAATAGATGCTTTGAAACTACCCCTGTCGTTGACATAACAATTGGTACAGTTGGTCTGTTGTTCATGTCGCACTGAGTCTTTATTTGAAATTCCAAATCCCTCTATTAGATAATTTATATTATTGTTGTTAAGAATTACTATGTTAATTAAAGTTGCTTTCCGAGATAATTTATCTGCCAAAACTATATCAAGTCAGTATAGTGCGCTCCCAGTACAGCTTGCAGTTCTTATTTTCTAAAACAGATTCTGGTTTGTATTTATAGTGTGGTAATCTCACCGACTGTCACAGTTCAAGTTTCAGTGGTAGTTCGTGGTGCCGTATTTTAGCCACAGCATCGTGTCGCTCTTTGTATTCAATTGCAGCGAACGGTTCACAACTTCCTGTGATATACTGGATAGTTTCAGATGTTGTGGCAACAATATCTGCATCTGTCGTTGTTAATAGAGAGGCCTTTAACGATGTACTTTAGTAGTTCTTAGTTGGAATTACTTGATCTTGCATTGCCAATACAAAGCTTTCCGTTTCAGGAAACATATGACCTGAGATCAACCAGTAGTTCGACGCTGCAAGGTCGACATAATCTTAGTGGACGTCATTTATATGTCTTACATGAAGGGGTTACACTTTCCATATTAGCAGTTTCTTATCAGTGGTCTGGTGGTGTAATTGGACCTGTAGTTCTGTCAGTCGCAGTGGTGTTGAGTTAACAACCTGCCACAAGATTCTGTGTAGATCCGTAAATTCTGCGAGTTTTTGGAAATGACTACGCAAAATAGAAATTTGTTGATCTAATAGATCGCTTATATATGCCAATCCTCTTCTTCATTCATACCGTGGCAAAGTTATACGTTCGACAGAAGTCTTTGGATGGTGATTTCGTTACTAAAACTTGAAATTTTCCTTGTAATTGTTCAATGTCAGTCTTGCACCAATTAACTATACCGAAAGAGTAACTGAGCACTAAACACGCATATGTGAAACAGATTTTTACTGTTTAGTTTGGTTTTCAACAGTCGTCTCACCCTTCTATAGAACTCTGTTGTTAGGTCCGTTTTCAGGTTTAATACGTTGAGCCTGCTTTATTCCAAGGTATTTATAAGTTTGTCTTTCCGCCATAGATTGAATTATTAGTATTAATAATTCGGCATTTGTCTAGGCCAAATTGCATATGGATGTCACTAGAAAACCCTTCTACTATTTTAAGCATATCATGCAGCTGTTGTTTCTTAGCTGTCAACTTTAAATCGCCCATGTATTACAAATGGTTTATCTTAAATGCTTGTAAGTTGTTGTGTTTGAGACTGAACCCAAACTTAGTAGAGTTCAGTTTGTTTGAGAGAAGGTTCATAGCAAGGCAGAACCACAGCGGGCTAAGAGAGTCTCCCTGGAATATACCCCTTCTGATTGTTCCACTCATTCTGAGAAAATTATTTATTTTGTTTGAGATATCTTTGTCTTCTACGTATGTGATACCGCATCCTAAATGTCTAAAGTACAATTTTTGTTTTATTCGTAGCTTTTTCCAGAAACTCCATAATCTTCGTTTTCTCTATAGATATTTTCAGAATACAATCGGCAAGTAGCAAATTTAACTTATATGTTGCCACTTGTATTTCGTCTTCTGTGTTTTGTACGATAACTTGATCATCAGGAAATACATTGTATATAAAAATCCTTGGACGTAATCTTTATTTCTCAAGGTGCAGTTTTCTACCATGGTCTCACAAGGTTGTCTACGTACATATATAAAAGAGTGTCAACTATCTTGTTTTGTCCTTTAGTTTCCTCATGTCTTTAGGGGTGTCAATAATAATTTTAGTGTTTAGGTTTAGCATTATGGTTATTAACTGAATAAGTTACCCTCGTTTCCCCATTATATCTCCATTAAAATTTATGTCGGTGGATTAGATCAAATGCTTTTTTGTAGTTTATTAAAAGCTATGATTCTGAATTATTTGCTTCAGACTAAACAAATCGTCGTTTCATTTACGAAGGCCCTCCTTCTCATATTATAACATCTGAAATAGTTTGAAACCTCTGGTTAAAAACCCTGTCGATTGGGCACAAAATAAACTTCCTGTTTAAATCGTAAATGGATTAAACAGACCGAAAGTAAATTTGTTCAAATGCATATTTTATTGCAAATTCGTTTTCTACGTTGCTAAACATCTTTTGTTTGAATTTTTTTTCAAAGAAATTCATTTTTAGTTCTCTGAAGTAACTTAGAAAAGAAGATCCGAATATAACAGCTTTATTTGCAATACAAGCAAAATACGGCTTTAAGTACCTACGAATTCTTGGTCCGAGAAAGACAACTTGAAATAAAGCATTCCGGTTTCTTCCCGAAGTGTGAGATCCTAAACGGGGGTACCTTTTTCTTGTGTTTGGACTCTATGTAGAAATAAGTGTACTAACTGAAAGTGGAAAATATGTCTGGAGAAATCGTTTTTTTAATTCAAAAAATATATTTCTACTACTACTAATTTCAAGCATTTTTTACTCCTTAAAAACTCAAACTCTATTTAACATAAAAACATAAAATTTGGTTTGTGTATTAAAACCCCTAAGTTTAATAAAATCTTGTCATTCACAAACGTAGATCAAATGGTTATTGACATCTTAATTTCTAATAATTTGGTCAAGTGCGAGTTTGAATCGCATATAAGGGTTCCGTACCACCTTCAAGATTATAATATTCCACTTTCAGACAGGTAGGTAATGAGAGAATTTTCTTATATTTACCCTAATATCTTTTAATGGAAGCGTTTTAAGTTTATAAAGAATATGCACCTTCATTTTCCACGCATTGGCTTTTTTATTTTCTCTGCTTCAGGATTCGCTTGATTTTTATAAGAATATATATGTATTTAATATTCTAATTTGGCCCCCAATAATAAACTTGCAGGTAAGCCTTTTATAATATACTGTCTGCATTTTGAGGCTCTGTTTTAAATTATAAATTATTAAATATATTTTCAAAATTTAAATACTTAGTGTAGTTTCTAAAGTGGGAATTAAGTGGATTTTTAATATTTTTGTTAATATCTTTTAAACAAATTATTTAAAAATATGATATATTTGTAATTCACATAATGAGCCTTTTATCTGATATATTACATGATGTATTTGAAAATTGAATTTTTGTATTCCATTTAATTGTATAATTTGTCCCTAAAATTACTATGGGGTTTTTTAATAATTTTTCTCATAAATTTCAAGTGAACCCCAGTACCCCTAAATATTTTCAAAATTTTAGGTAGTATGGTTTTGGAATAAAAGCGAGAAATGAGAATTTGTTATATCTTTATGTTAATATCTTGTAATCAATTAAGTGTAAAAATATGAAAAATGTATATTTGTATTCCTCATAATGAGCCCTTTCATTTGATGTAAGGTATGATGCGTTAAAAAACTTTTTTTTTATTTTCCGTTTAATTCTATAATTTGGCCCCCAATATTAATATGTCTTCGTATTTTTTCTGTAAACAAAAAAAATAGGTCTTATAGTTTGGGGAATAAAGGTGGGAATGGGTAATTTTTTAAATATATTTTTTGATATATTTTAAAATATTAGTTTAAAAAAAATTCTGTGATTTGATATATTACTTGATCCGTTAGAAACAATTGTAATTTTTTATTTTCTATTTAATTCTATAATTTGCTCCCATAATGAATATTAGGGGATTTTCCTCATTTTTCCAGAAAAGTTCAGGTAAAGCCTCTATTTTTTCCAAAATTTTACAGCTCATGGTTTCGGAGATAAGGGGGGGAACGGGTAATTTTTTTACATTTTTGTTAATATCTTTTATTTTATTTGTTTTAAAAATATTGTCGTATATTTCGTGGGTTCAATTTCAAAATTATAAAACTAATATCCACTTTCACTATTCTAGAACTTTATTTACATTCAAACAGCTTATTCAAAAATACAATAACAATCCCATATAAGCTAGTCGTCGCGGTATCACTGCCTGGCGATCGTGGCATGCTTGTTTTATATCACCAGCGTCGAATTCTCCAGTAGAAATCATCATCGTCTTTTCGAGAGTCGTATTTTTTTATCTTGAAGCGTTTGTTGTGCTGAAATGACACAGGGTCGGCTTTGGGTAAATTTCGTATCAATGCCCCCCTTTAATTCTGATCGTCCCGATCAGAAACATCCCCTCCATGGTAGGGAGCGAGTCGATCTAAATGAACCACTTTCAATTTAGCCTTGGGGTTCGACGGATCCGGTAGACGACGTCATTAAGCCTCTTGACCACCTCGTATGGACCATCCCAGGCGGGTGTAAGCTTTGGGGATTTACCCTTGCTCCGTTGGGGGTTGTACAACCAGACTTTGTCCCTCTCCTGGAACCCGACTGAATTGGCCTTGAGGTCGTATCGCGTCTTCATCCGGTCACTGGTGGCCAACATCTGCGTTCGGGCTAATTCGTGTATTGCCAGCATGTTATGTCGGAGCTGGTCGGCATAATCGTCGATGTCTTGGGAGGTTCTTCGGGGAGCCAAATGCCAAGTCGCATGGTAATCGCAGCTCCTTTCCGAATAAGACCTTGGCTGGGTTCAGGCCTGTACTATTATGTACAGCAGAGCGATATGACAACAGGAATAGGGGAATATGCTCATCCCAATCACGCTGGTTATTGCTGACGACCTTGGATAGGTGTTGTTCCAAGGTCCTGTTGAATCTTTCCACCATTCCGTCTGACTGTGGCTGTAATGGTGTTGTTCTCGTTTTCCTGATCCCCAACATCGTGCAGACCTTCTGGAATAGATTTGATTCGAAGTTACGCCCCTGGTCTGAATGTAATTCCATCGGGACGCCAAACCTGCTGAATAGTTGTTCTACTAACACCGTCGCTACCGTGGTTGCCTCTTGGTTGGGTATCGCATATGCCTCAGGCCATTTGCTAAAGTAATCCATTGCGACCAGAATGTATTTGTTCCCCCTCTCAGACTCGGGAAACGGACCAGCGACATCGATGGCAATTCTCTCAAATAGGACGCCCACATTGTACTGCTGCATTCTGCGCTTGGTCCGGGTCTTCGGGCCCTTACTGGCGGCACATGTGGCACATTTGCGGCACCAAGCTCTGACGTCCTCGAAGTAATTCACCCAGTAGTACCGCTGGCGAACTTTGTCTAGGGTTTTATTCATGCCCAGGTGGCCTCCGGTAATCCCATCATGTATTTCGGTCAGGATGGCTGGTACCTTTTTCTTCGGAACTACCAGTTGGGACTTGGTTTCTCGTCCATCAGCGCTTTCCCAAACTCGCTTGAGCATCCCATTGTCTACTCTTAGAGAGTCCCACTGAGCCCATAACGATTTCAGCACGCCGGAGTATCTAGCTACCTCGTCCCATCGTGGCCTGGGTGCCCCTCTCATTTGAGTGACAAGATTGGTTCGATGTCTGGATCAGCCATTTGGTCCTGGATGCACTGTTCCGTTGTCCAGTCTTCATTGGCCTGCACTCGGATCTGCCTGATGGAGATACCCTCTCGCTGTTCCGTCTTCAGTCAATGCTTGCATTCTGCTCTACAGGGTCTTCTGGATAGGGCATCGGCATTATTGTGCAACCGGCCGGCACGATGTTCCACCTTGAAGTCGTATTGCTGTAATTTCTCCATCCATCTGGCCAGTTGTCCCTTCCGGTGTCTTCATGTCCAGCAGCCATTTGAGTGCAGCATGATCTGTTCGGATTAAGAAATGGCGACCATACAGGTATTTGTGGAAATGGTCTACAGCCCTTATTATTGCAAGAAGTTCTTTTCTGGTGACGCAATAATTTCTTTCTGGCTTCGAGAATCCACGGCTGTAGTACTCGATCACTCTTTCTTCACCATCTTGCACCTGGGATAGGACGGCCCCCAACCTGTGTTGCTGGCGTCGGTGTCTAAGATGAACTTGCCGGACTGTGTAGGAAAGGCTAGGATTGGGCTGGAACATAGTGCTGCCTTCAGTCGTCTGAAAGATGTTTCGCAATCCTGTTTCCAATGGAAGGTCTCTTTCTCAGTGGTCTGCCGATGTAGAGGGGCAGCGATTGTGGCAAATCCCTCAACAAAACGCCGGTAGTATGAACAGAGGCCCAAGAAGATTCGGAGTTCATGTTTGTCTCTTGGAACTGGCCAATCACGGATGGCTTCTATCTTGTCTTCGTTGGTGCGGATTCCTGACTCGGACACGACGTGGCCCAAAAACTCTACTTCTTTTTGGAACAAGGAGCACTTCTTCGGGTTGAGTCTCAGGTTGGCATTATTAATTCTGGAGAATACTTCGCCCAGGTTCTTCAGATGGTCGTCGAATGTCTGGCCCATGACTAGAATGTCGTCGAGGTATACTAAGCACGTCCTCCATGTTAACCCGCTCAGTACATACTCCATTAGCCTTTCAAATGTAGCGGGTGCATTACATAACCCAAGGGCATGACCGTGAACTGAAACAGCCCTTTACTGGTGGAGAATGCTGTCTTTTCTCTGTCGTTTGCGTGTAGACCAACCTGCCAATAGCCACTTTTTAGATCTAGTGTGGAGAACCAACGGGAGCCTGCTAGTGTGGTCAAAGTGTCATCGATTCGGGGTAGTGGATAGCTGTCTTTCTTCGTGACGTCATTGAGCTTTCTGTAATCCACGCAAAATCGGGTGGTTCCATCCTTCTTTTTAACTAGCACGACGGAGCAGACCATGGGCTGATGGATGGCTCAATAACTCCATTTTGTAACATGGACTCGATGTTTTCCTCGACTGCCTGTTGTTGCCCCAATGGTAGTCGTCTAGGTGGTATTCTGATGGGTTGAGCCTTTCCGTATCTATTCGATGCTGGATGATGTTGGTGCGACCGTGGTTCTATTTTTACTGTTAAAAATTTGCCAGTGTTTTGTGATAAATTGCTTGGCTTTCTTCTGGTTCTCTGGTGTCAAGTGTGTCAAATGGTCAGCAAACTGTTGTAGGAACTCTGTGTCGGGCCCTGTCTCCTTCACCGACGTCTGGTACTCTTCTTCACAATTGATGATGGCTTCTACTGGCTCGAAACAAGCTATCTCTTGACCATTGGCAATTCTGATGTCGTTGTTGGACAAATTCAGGACTCTGATTGGTATATCTCGTCCGGTTTTAACTATAGCCCGGCCAACCAAGTAGTCATGAGCTAAGTGTACGGGCTCCACCATTCCAACGCAGCTCCCAGGATTGCTGTCTAGCTGCCCATGAATGATCTGTTCCGTTCGACCGGGAATTCTAGCTGAAGACTTTGCCACAATTTTTATGGGCGTGACTGATGTGTTGACGGGCCGTGTCAATACAAATTCCTCATTCAGGAACCGAAGAACATCATATCTCAGGTCGAACATAAATCCATGCTGGCTAATTAGGTCCATTCCCAAAATAAAATCGTCCTCAATATTCGCTACCAAGACCCTATGCCGGATCATGTTGTCCCCTATCTGTAGCACGACATCTGCCTCACCCTGTATTGACATGGACTCGCCGGTGACTGTTCTGAGCTGGATGTTATTGGCAATGGACACAGCGGCGCCGGTATCGATGGTGATGGTAACTGCTCGCCCGTTGATGGTGCCTCTGATGACTAGGCTGCCGCTATCTCGGCAAAATCCCCGGATGGATAATGTTTTGGGATCTGGTGGAGGGACAGTCAGCATTCGCCCCCCTATGCTGACTGACTGACGGTCCCTGGACATGTGGCTGTTCTGTTGGTTACCCCTGGTCGGTGATCGTTCAGGTGGCCTCACTTGACAATTACGTTGGAAGTGCCCTGTCCGTCCGCAGCGGTAACATGCCCCTCTGGTGCCAGTTCTTTGTAACCGGTCTAATATTTTGTTCAGACCAGCCAGCAGCGCTTGAAATGGTGACTCTGACTCTTCCTGGTTGAAGGATACTGCTCGGACCCTCGGCTTGGACATGTTCATGACGGCCTCTACTTCCAAAGCCCGAAGTAGAGCTTCATTACTTTTCTTGACGCCACTCAGTCTTAAATTTTTTTGAACTTCCACATCTCTGATGCCGTTTATGAAACTCTGTGTGGCCAACTGGTCTTTCGTTTCCTCAGGCAGGTCTGGGTAGGACAAGTGAACTAACCGTCTAATCTCTGCTTCGAATTCTTGGAGGCTTTCACCGGATTTTTGCGTTTTTCCACTCAGTTGGACTTGGTATACCTGCTCAAGGACTGATTGTCGTAGCGTTTGTCCAGGATAGCGATGATCTTCTCAAAATTGCCTTGTTCATCGACTGGAATGCTTTGGAGGAGTTCTAGGGCCGGACCTCTTAACGAAATTACCAGAGAAGTGGATTTTTCTTGATTATCCCATCCATTAGCTGTAGCCACGGCCTCAAATTGCCGTTTATACATGGGCCAAGATGAACTGCCATCAAATGTGGGTGGTTTACTAATAGAACCTCTGGTACTCACGGTGTTCTGGTATTTTCCTCGCTGTAAGTCCTGTTGCATTTTTTTAATTTCTGTTTCTACCTTGTCTTGGATGGCACTGATTTGGTCTTGAACTGTGTTTTGAATTGAACTGAATTCAACTTATACCTGGCTTTGGATGGAATCGAGGTCATCTACTTTTGTTTCAAGAGTGTCCACGGTATTTTTTATGGTCTTAATGTCATCATTTATCTCTTTTATATCAGACTCAACTATTTGCATTCTTTCCTTAACTGTTTCATTAACTTGTCTTACTATTTGCATTAGTTGTTCAAATTGCATTTGTTTTTTTTTCTTCAGTTATTTTAAATTCATTTTGTCGTTTTAATTCAGTTTGATCATGTTTTTCTACAAATTTCGAGAATAATCCTTCCATTAAATTTTGTTGTTCGCTTTTCATTGTAGAAACTAGATTTTGTTGTTTTTCTTCCATCGTGGAAACAAGATTTTGTTGTTTTTCTTCCATCGTGGAAACAGATTTTGTTGTTCGCTTTTCATCGTAGTGACAAGATTTTCTAACTCAACTTTAAGTTTATCATCAAAGATTTCACTAACCTTTGTTGAATTTCTTCTTGATGTTGTTTCTCCTTCTTGTCACGTATTTCTAGAATCTGTGCAATTTTTTCGTCTAACTTTTCCATACTGCGAGTTTCCATAAATCAAATTACGATTTTAACGGCACTTAATCCTCTACTTCTGATCACCAAATGTCGTATATTTCGTGGGTTCAATTTCAAATTATAAAACTAATATCCACTTTCACTATTCTAGAACTTTATTTACATTCAAACAGCTGATTCAAAAATACAATAACAATCCATATAAGCTAGTCGTCGCGGTATCACTGCCTGGCGATCGTGGCATGCTTGTTTTATATCACCAGTGTCGAATTCTCCAGTAGAAATCATCATCGTTCCTTCCGCTGCCGTCTTTTCGAGAATCGTATTTTTTTATCTTGAAGCGTTTGTTGTGCTGAAATGACACAGGGTCGGCTTTGGGTAAATTTCGTATCAATATGAAAAAAAAGTATATTTGTTTTCGCCATAACGAGGACTTTCATTTGATACATAACATAATGCGTTAGAAATAATTTTAATTTTATATTTTCCACTTAATTCTGTAATTTGCCCCCAAAATTAAAAGTAGATTGTTCTCCTTTTTTTTCCAGTAAGTTTTTCGTTAATATCTTTTTAACTGTTTTTTTTTAAATACGAAAAAAATATATTTGTGTTCCTCAGAATGGGACCTTTCATTTGATGTATCACATGATGCTTTTGAAAAAATAAAATTTTTCATTTAATTCTATAATTTGCCCCCCTCCCCAAAAAAAATTAACATTAATGGTTTCTCCTTATTTTTGCTGTAAAGTTCGGGCAACGTTCTATATTTCCTATTTTTTTCTAAATTTTAGGCTCAGTAGTTTCGGAGATCAGGGAGGATCGGTCAATTTTTTTTAGTTTTTCCTCCCAAAAGTACCCCTAAAATCCAAATTTCTTCTTTTAGGATATGTATTCCTGATCAGGTCACCAAACTATACATTGATACCACATTTCAACATTGTCCCTCCAGTAGTTTAGGAGAAAACTGCTGTGATATGACAGAGGCAGATATTATAAGGGTATCAGTATATTGTACATACGGAACCGTAAAAATGGACTGTTAATCGCTGTCGTACTGACTGCCTAACATATAGATGAAATACTTGCAATTCCCTCTTCCAATTGACCTATAATGTTAAAATTTGGCCTCCCGCTGGACAATTCTGTGTATGCAAAGAAAAATTAGCGAACAGTGAGTTTGTGCGATTTCTGTCCTAAGAATCACAAAGAAACTGTTAGCTAGTTTTTTCTTAAACTCCTAGATGTCGCAATTCATTTTGCGATACAATATTAAATATTAAATTGATTTTATATACTAAATACTTAAACAATTATTCGAGATTTCAGTTAGTTGATTACTAACGTTCTCGACTAGAAACAATATATTGTGTTGCGTTCAATGGATTGAAATTCGATTAGTGTCAAGTTATTATGTGATAAGCGTACCATTGAAACTAAACCCAGTATTTTTTTTTTTCGGATTGTATTTACTATTTTCATCAGGTGGACCTCTTGTTAATATGATTTTTTTTGTTATTTCCAGATAGCTAAATAAGGATGAAAGGCTTCGTAGTGTTGAGCTTATTGATTGACCTTTGCGCAGAATTTAATGTAATGCGTCAAATAGTAAAGGTTCCTACCCACCTAAATTTTCCGTTTTGCCAGAAGAATCTCTCAAAAATGTACAAGAATTTAGAAGCCGTATTTCCATTTTTTCCAAATCAACAGACATACTTTGGAGGTCTAAAACGCGAGATACGAACGAGGTGAAAAAACCTATTTTATGACAATATTCCGAAAAATTTGAATGCAAATAATGCATTACAGATCCACCATCAACTTACTGGAGAGAACAAGAAGCATTAGTACGAGTCAAAGATCAAGGACACTCTGGCAATTGCTGGACTTTCAGTACTGTAAGTTAAATGGTTCTCAGCTTCTCTAGGTGCAGCATTAGTTTATTAAAGTTCCTTGCTTAAATTATTAAAGAAAATATCAAAGTTGTTTAAAGACATAATGCAATTAGGTATATCTAAAAATCTAAATTTCTCGTTTTCAATATTCATATTGAGAATCGTAAAAATATATATTTCTTAAAATATACATTATACTTGATTCTAATTTAAACAGATTAAACAGATTTATTATTTCTTCTTCACTTTTTTCTTACCATAAAACTTCGGCTTGTTATGTTGATGTCCAGGAATCCTTCCAACCTTTGGGTGATTTGCCTCACCTTCAATTATGATTTTCGTTTGTAGTTCTCATTTGGCATTTATCTAAAGTGCCCTTTTCTTACCTTATGAGATTCTGACTGCAATAATTATCATATTCCACAAATACGAATCTGTTCTGGTTTGTATTCCGAAATAGGTGAACTTGTTTACTGACACTGTAATTAGACGCCTACAAAGATATTACATTTACTGCTTTTTTGTGACGCCATTTACTTAAGTTTCAAATCTCTAACTAGGAGATTTATTGATCGTTGGTAGAATTTATGTAACAATTTTTCCAGGTCATTTTCACTGTCCGCTATAATTCCTGTAATTCCTGTGTTATCAGGACTTACTTAATTTATGCACTTTTCCCATCTTAAATTTGTATCGACTACCTGTTGCTTTGCTTATGGTTTTCATATTTCGTCGATAACTAGATTAAGGACAACCCACCCCGGGTGGGTTGTCTTTAGTGATTTTGTTATTTGCTGTTAATCGAAAGTTTTTCGTTATTTAGACAATTGTGTTTGCGTACAGCTCTATAATGTTTTTTTTTTGGTATTTGTTTCTTTTTGGCTAATTCATAGATATCTTTCCATCTTGGTCTATCGAACGTCTCAACCAGGTCCGTAAAAAATAAAAATGCTGATCTCCCAGGTTTAGTCTAGACAGAAACGAGCAAAATATTCCGTGACCGAATTACCTAGAATGCGGAAATAAGTGACTGATATTCACCTTATTTCAAAATTACATAAGTGTTAAAGACCAAGCTGTGAGAATATAAGGATGAAGAGAAAAAGATGAAAATACCTCTTGAAAAGTAACTACAACTCTTCAAGAAACTATAAAAGTTGATAGAGCCGTTGAATATACTGATAATTCACGAACCTCATTAAAAATAAGATAAAACTAAAAAATATCCATAGTAGTTTCAATAGGATTATAGGTTTAAATAATTTAAAAAATTTCTTAAATTATACTAATTAAAAATTGTGTATTTTGCCCCAATGCAATGGTAATAATAGCTTGGGACGGACAACTAAAAGTCATTTACAAAAATTGCACATGCAACAAAAGAGAATAATTAATATTATAATTTATAGAAACAGTATGTAGCATGTAACTGACTAACTATTCCTCGAAATGCTTGGTTTTTAACAATAGAAATAGACCTTAAAAAAAAAGAAGTAAAGAGGATTATACAGACAGTACGTTGTCAAAATAGAGGATTATACAGACAGTACGTTGTCAAAATTCTGGTGGTCAACAATTATACATCTTCTTCAAGTGTAACCCTACTAACCTCTTACTTATGTATTACTTATGAGTTGTGATGTTGATGATGTGATTTGTCTGACTCCATAGTTTATTTTCTTGTTAAATTTTGCAATTTATATTGAATTTCGTTAGACTGGAATAATTTTATGCAAAATGGGCATTGACCAAGACGTATATAGATTTTTAAATAATTTCAAATGTGATCAGTAGTACATTATACACGTATATTATTATGACAAGATATTTCATATGGCTAAGATTGTAACATTATTTAAGTAGTTATAAATAACAAGGAAAAGACACATATTACTAATTCTAGTGAGCACTTTATAGACTCTCAAATTTCAAGGTAGTTATTAAATAAAAATGGTATTATATGTTATAAGCTATTGTCTGTATCTTTAGTTATAAGATCTATAGAAATGTAGAGTTTAAATAGTTATTAAAGGTAGTTATTAATAAAATAATTCTTTTAATAGGAATGGTTGGGCCAATTTTATTTCATGTGAATGCTAGCGGTTTATCCGTGTTACACTGGAGGAATCTTCAACTAACCCCATAAACTTGTTATGCTCGTTCCAAGCTACGGTACACAGAATGATTGAGTACTGAACTGTCAAAACTCTTGGGGAGAAGTATTGGTTGATACATCTACATATAGACAAACCGAGGCTAGAAGTGTCGGATTGAAATTAATCAATATTGTCCATATTTCAGTAGTTTAATAAATGGGAATTTACTTATTTATTTAACCTCGATATAAAAATCCCGTACAATTGCTTTTGCAAAGTTCCAAAAAGAGGAAACCTATTTTATAATATAAAAACTTAAAATTCCTTACGAACTATAAAATGTTCTCTAATTAGTTCCAGAAGTTGCTTAGCTTGTTCAGTTTACACATCAAAGCACTGATTTTTATAGTTTATGTTTTATTAACTTATTACTTAATTATATATCCTTCAAATCCAAATGTAATGTAGTAAAATAAAAAGTAGCTATATACTTATTTGACCTTTTGTCTCTGTATTTGGTTACCTAAATCAAGGGTAAGAGTTTGTGTTTAGTATATGCCTTAAAATATAATTTTGTATAATAGTTAAATAATATATGGAACATTATTTTCAATGTCTAAGTGCTTCCTGGGAAATAACACCACAGTTTTTAATCCATAGTTTCTTAACCATTGACAACGGGGTCTGATCTAGACCCCCGAAACGTTTAGAACATACAGCAATTTTCCTTAAACTGTGTTGTCATTTCCCAAGAAGCACTTAGACATTGAAAAATATGCCACAAGTATCATTCAGATTTCAATATTTGCAATGATTTTAGAAAGTCTATCCTGTAGGTTTTTTAAAGGTGGCAAGGTACTGTTATATGCTGCCCCCCAACCGATAATGCCGTATGAGGCAATAGTATGAAAAAACCATTTTATATTATTTTTAAGGCTGTAAGTGATAAACTCTGTTTTAGTTTAATGAGAAGGTTTTCGCGGCCAGAGTCATAGCTAATTCTGCTTTTTCCGGATTTAGACCGCGTAAATTTTTCGAATTAGTTGACTTATATACCTAAACCGGCATATAAACAAATTTTTCCGACGTTTAGCCCACATTTGTAAGGATAAGAAAAAGCAAAACAAATGTTACTTACATTGCGGCGACTCCATTCCTTTAGTCTTTTTCTCTAAATGACTAAAAAACAGAATCAGCTCTGTTTTATTTTACCAAATATCAATATCAGATATCTTGTTCTAGTATAAATATAGTTAATGTGATCTTGTCATATTGTATTACTTATGAAGGTGTAGAACTTAAGCTTTCAGAGGAAGCCTGTATCTGAATGTTAGTAAACAATAAATTACTATTTAACCATTGCGATACTTGAGGTAAACTTTCATCCATAATTAAAGCAGCCTTTTGCCAATCACTGTCAGAGCAAAGACTATGTCTTCGCCATCAGATACAAGTATTGTACAATTACTTGAATTAAACTTTGAGGTATGTCATTAATATAGACTAAAAACAGTAGAGAATCAAGAATAATATCTTGAGGTACACCAATATTTAACATTTCATATTCACTACTTGGGCAACTAATGGTGTCATTTTGCAATCTGTTAAATAAGTAATTTTTACAACTGTTAAATGTATTGCCAGGTCGATATAGCCTTTCACGCAAATACCTCTGGTTCACTGAAACAAACGCTTGTTAAAAATGATACGGCATCAGAACAACCTACACCGTTAGGAACACCAAATTGATTCTTTTATATTAAATTGAAGTAACTAAAAATTTTACTTATCTATTGCAGCTATAACAAAATTGCAAATATCTTGGCAAAGATTTGAAATAAGGAAATTTGTCTGTAATTGTCAACTTTTAATTCATTACCCGCTTTATGAATTGCAATAACAAGAGTAATGCATTGAATGAAACAGTGGCAAACAGATAGCTGAGTTATGATTATTAACATTGAGCCATTAATATGGTCAGCACCACCAGATTTTTTTTTAAATCATTTTGACAAGAAAAACTTTCCAAGCCCATGTGAGTTTCAAAAAAAAATAGAATTAGAATTGTATCGTATATTATTGCAACTAAAACTACTGTTATTTTTCGAAACTTTTTTAGCAATTTCTGATTCTGCCTTAAAGAAAAGATTATTTAATGTATTAACCATCAATCTTAACACCATTGACATTTACCTATTCAATATTTTGAGTTTTCTTCGGTACCTTTTTTCTCATGTTTTAATAACAAACCTTTTTTATGGCACAATACTTAATACTTTCATAGCTAGTTTTGGCATAAAGTAGTAATTTGTATATATTTCCATTTTCTAAGTTGCCAAGATTCAATTTCCATATTTTGGACAAAGTTTGTTTTAAACTTAATAAGACCTTTAGTAAACCATAGTTTACTAGGAGCAAACTTTGTCTAAATACAGATAAAAGAGTTCATGGGGATGAAAGACAATGTCCCAGGTTGCCACGCACACTAAACGATACAACTTATAACTTAATATTTTACCTGAAAAAGAGGCTGTTACATTTTTCGTAATTTCACATTTACATTAAGAAATCGTGGCTAATGGCCAGTCAAATCGTTCTCCAAGTTGGAAAACTGTACAAAAAGTTCCGGTTTAGCAAAAAACTTGTCAAATGATTATGCACCTAGATTATTATTTCTCTTGGTAACATTTTTAAATGTATGGAGATATTTTTTATCAAGAAATTTATTTAAGAAATTCGTACAGTCAGAATGTTTGCTAATTATATTGATTACTCTGTTCGAGGTGTCATTCTTTTGTATGCAAGACAATATATATAATATATATTGTTTCTGGTTAAGGAACCTTCATCAGTTGCGCTTCTCACAATTGAATGTACTCTCGAACACTTCTTTATGTACGTAATACATATCGGTGGTGAAACTAGCACATAGAGATTCCGAATCTGGAGCAGTTACATGTAATTGCTGTTACCCGTAACTCCTAGGTTAAAATGTCACGACGAAATTTTCAGGTTAACTTTACTTGTCAGAGATATTGAATACTCTCTTCGAGGTGTCATTTTTTTGTACGCAAGACAATATATATAATATATATTGTTTCTGGTTAAGGAACCTTCATCAGTTGCGCTTCTCACAATTGAATGTCCCCTCGAACACTCCTTTATGTATTTAATACGTATCGTTAAATTTGAAGACGCGAGATGTAAAGACCGACATCTTGGATTTTCGGTGAAACTAGCACATAGAGATTCCGAATCTGGAGCAGTTACATGTAATTGCTGTTACCCGTAACTCCTAGGTTAAAATATCACGACTAAATTTTCAGGTTAACTTTACTTGTCAGAGATATTGAATACTCTCTTCGAGGTGTCATTTTTTTCTACGCAAAACAATATATATAATATATATTGTTTCTGGTTAAGGAACCTTCATCAGTTGCTCTTCTCATAATTGAAGGTCCTCTCGAACACTTCTTTATATATTTAATACCTATCTTTAAATTTAAAGACGCGAGATGTAAAGACCGACATCTTGGATTTTCTTGAAACTAGCACATAGAGGTTCCGAATCTGGGGAGCAGTTCCATGTAATTGCTGTTACCCGTAACTCCTAGGTTAAAATGTCACGACGAAATTTTCAGGTTAACTTTACTTGTCAGAGATATTGAATACTCTCTTCGAGGTGTCATTCTTTTGTACGCAAGACAATATATATAATATATATTGTTTCTGGTTAAGGAACCTTCATCAGTTGCGCTTCTCACAATTGAATGTCCTCTCGAACACTTCTTTATGTATTTAATACGTATCGTTAAATTTGAAGACGCGAGATGTAAAGACCGACATCTAGGATTTTCAGTGAAACTAGCACATAGAGGTTCCGAATCTGGAGCCGTTCTATGTAATTGCTGTTACCCCGTAACTCCTAGGTTAGAATGTCAGAGCATCCGGGTACAGTTATCAGTCTAAACGAACTTGGTACCCATTTAAACTTACACAAAAAATTTCGTCAAAATCGGGCCAACCGTTTAGGAGTTTAAAAAAATCCCACAATATTGTGAATCATATTTGCAAATAAGTTTAATTGTTCAATAATACGTTAAGGTTACACGTAATGAAAAACAAATTTATTAAATTCTGTGCTTATTTTACTTTCATCCAACAGTTATTACTTGTTGACCATTTTTAATGTTACGTTTCATTAAATTTATCAATTATTTCTCTAGTTAGCAATACTTGTTTGTTCAAAGTTTCAACAATTTCTATTAGGTTATATTCTAAATTGGAAAATACCTTTGTCGCTATTCCAATGTCGCATATTCAGCGTCTGGATTGCCTGAGATAGTTTAAATAAGTAATGAATGAAAAATGCCACTAGTAACAAAGTCATTGTCACATATTTTTTATCATAATAAATTTTTTGTGTAAAGTTTTGTCATTAGTTTTTATAATTTAATCTTGAACCATGTTTTCTTCCGAATATTTTGCTGGTAAATGTTTTGATGTTTTTGCATATAAACTAGTATTGATAGGTAAAGTTCTTTAGTAAAAGCTCTTAAATGTAATTGACAAAAGTTCCTGATTTAAAACTTAAAGAAAAGCGATATTTTGAACATACATGTCCGATAACATAAAAGGGTTCTTGACTCAGCACAGAATCTATCGAATTATTATAGTTTAATATTGCATATGACATATAATGAAAAATATCGATTTTATTATTATTTTGGGCTTTTATTATTCTTAAGTGTGCAATGAATGTTGAGTGGAATCTCTCTTTTGGTTCATTTGATGAAGACCTCTTTGAAAACTGCAAAACTATAGGGTTTTTGACTTCGGTACCTTAATGTATAATTATGGTTTGGAGAAGACTATGGCGTGCCATGCAAATTAAAAAAAATCATTATTTCAAGGCTGGTATAGTTTGCAATATGGTATCCCTACTTGGGCATATTCCCTGTTAATTATAGTAATAAGTGTTGAGAATTGCATTTCAAACGTGTCCCTATGAACAACTTCAAATGGTTTTAATGGAGTTGGAATAATTAATAATATTTGACTTGGATGGTTTCAATCGTACCTGTTAGATTGACATCTTCTTTCTTTTTAGAATAAAAAGGTGCTCTTTTATTTACTTCTTGGGGAATACTTTCCTAAGCTACCGGAATTTCATGTCTTAGAACCTCTAAAGATCTTGGGGGCTGGGGTAAATTTCCGGCCCATCTACCCTTCAAATCACAAACATGTTCTATGTGCGAAAGATCGCGAAAGATCGGGAGTTCTGGGCGGTCATGGCAACACAGATTCATATGGGTCTCTTCAAAAAAGTTTAAACTAACTCGAGCAAGATGAGGCCGTGCATTATCTTGTTAAAATATGATATCCATGTGCCGGTAACTGGGTACATACGGCTCCACTACTTCCTGAAGATAACGTTACGCTATCATTTTGCCTGGGACAAATACCAGTCGCCTACTATTCCGTGTACATGTCGCTCAACATCAAATTGAGGTTGAGGTCTTTCTCCCCGAAGTCGTCTAACTCTTCTTCGGCCATCATGCCCACCCAAGCAGAGTCAAGAGAAGACGACCTGATGCTTTCCACATTCCAATGTTGTTGTCTGCTTCAACACAGTAGTCGTTGCCTTCGAGGCTCAGCGGTCAGAGTTAGAACAAGTTGGGCTTGATAATGCTACAGTGCAAAAGACCTTATACGGCGGTAAACCCTTCGGACACTTAGAAGATGTCCTCGTTCTCCTAACCACTCATCAGCCAAATTTCGAGTTGTCGAAAATCGGTCTTGAACTTCATGTCTGCCCCTTCGACGTTCGGTGCTTACTCTTCTCCAAAATTAAAACCCCGCCTCCCATAAACCAATAATTCGACTTTTTCCAAATTCACTTAGCTGGCGATACATTCGGCGTACACGTGCTCTAGGCACTTTAACTTTACTAAACTTCGTTTTTGGATCCCATTAAATAGTTTTTTTGGAAATTAAAAAAATGCTAAAGATTACTGCAATATTAATTAACAAAATCAAGTCTATATGAAACAATGTTCACCAAACTTTACCAAACTTTAATCATTTACTCCTTACTATAGCATCTATATTTTACCAAAACAATATTAAATTTAAACATTTCCTGGGTATTCCGATTTCTCTATTAGTAAGTATATTTTCGTTTTTAATCCTTTCCTTTTATGGACATCATCATCTGTCTTGTAATAACATATTAGATTTTACTAATTTATAAGGGATCCCTCGAAAAATTATGGTCACACTTTCGGTAATTTGAGGAAAATAAGTTTAGTTTAAAAAAATCGTAAATTTACTTTGGATCTATGGAATTGTTAGTGGGTATTTGAGCATTTAAATGTTTTTATTTGGAAATTTTTCTTTCATTTTGGGTTTTTCAGGTGCGTGCAATACAAAATTTTTTAAATTATAATAATAAACTTGTCAGCTTGTTCAGCAGAAATAATTTCTTCAAATTCATTTTAAGTAATCAATCTCGTGATCCATTTCTTGTCTTTCTCTTCTTGAGGCTTCTAGTTGCTAGTTAAATTATTCAATGTATTTCTGGAAAGGAATTTTTTTACTGTGAATTGCTGCAGATGAAGGAGGATCTGCAGTTTTATTATGTTGATTTTTATTAAGTTCATTAACATCATTTTACGGAATTTTTGTTAATCTTTGAACTCATAATTGAAATTATCTCCATAGTAGATTTTTCGATTCGAAAAAGTGAAACGAATGAGACAGGGAGTTCTTATAACTCTAATTGCATTAGTTTTTTCCAGTCAATTGTCTAAAATACACCTTACGATTCCAGCATTTTTGAGATAAGATTGATTTTTGATCTACCAGTTAATTCCAGTCTTTTGAAGTAAAGAGAAAAATGTCTAGTCTCGGACTACACTAGAAAATTAATTGAAAATGAAACTGTTGTTGTCGAAGAGTATTTCCCAGAACAGATTGCTCAGGCTGAAAATGCTGATTCTGCAGCTATTCTAAAATATGAGCCACCCTAGCTATTCTATGGGGTTCTCTAAAATTCAAATTTACATTGAATGATCAGAAATATTGCAGAATTTGGAACTGAAAAACATTCTCATTTAATTTATAGTTCAACAAACATATAGTCTAGGAAAATATTCGTCTTAATAATTTGGATTTTATTATTTAATTTAAATATTAAAAATATACCAGTTGCTTAGTTATGATTGCAGCATCCATTATCCCCCTTAAATATTCTATTAATAACTGGGTTTATCAATTTCAGAATACAATGGTTCACTTGAGTTTTGTAGATTCAGATCTCATTATGTAAATTCTAACGAAAAAATTTGATATTTTTTTCCACAGATATAACCACACCTATTTTTTTTTCCTATAAATATCCAAGTTACTATTTCATACTTAAAGTCAGCGGTAAGTAAAAATTTTAATGCATTTTAGTGCTTTGTTATAGACTTAGTTGCAGAGGTGTTAATTTACAAAATATATTTGTTTGTCTTTAGGCTTATGAAATTGTCACATTTGGTTTGAGCGAATACCAAAAATGAAGAGTGTAGTTATTTTTGCGTCATTTATATTCGTTATTATGGCAGCTAACGATGCAAACCACTGGTCTGAATTTAAGGTAAGAATTTTGATAAGTAAATTCTATTTAATTATGTACACAAATGTTTATATATGATGCAAAATTCTGGGTTTAGCCATCATTAATTTCGTTTACAAAGTTTTTTTTCATAACATTATTTTTGTAATCATCTATCTTAGATTATTGTTTATGCTATAGTGATAGGGTTGAAGTTAGTAATCATATATTTTTTAATTGTAAACTACAAAGAGGGTGCAGCTGTAATATAAAAGAAACTCTGTGACACATTTGCCCATATTTGTTATTATAATGATCAACCTCTGTAATATTAGATTTAAATTTATAAAACAACATAATCTAAAATAATGATCCTTACTAAAGCACTAATTATATTTACACCCTCCTTTCCATTTTACTCCAAATGGCAGCAGTTCCGACACAATGCTTGTGATTACTTCAAAATTGTAATTTTTAATGAGGCTTTATATACTGGTAGGCGGTATCAAAGGTCAGTTCTCATAGCCAATCTTCTAAGAGGAAGCATTGATAAAAATATGTAGAAGCTCCCGGTTTTTTTTCAGTAAAACATTTATTTTTCAGAAAAAAATATTCCAAAACATACGAAAGCCTAAGGGAGGAGAAACAGCGTTTCACTATCTTCCAGTCAAATTTACGTATCATAGAGGATCACAATGCAAAATACGCGAATGGAGATGAATCATATTACATGGGAATCAATCAGTTTACCGACATGACCGATAAAGAATTTCAATCTATTTACCTCCATCATGTAAAAGCTCCTGTCATAGAATATGATAAAATATTTGAGTTACCAACAGGAGTAGTCGTTCCAGATGCTATTGACTGGAGAGAAAAAGGTGTTGTCAGCCCGGTTAAAGATCAAGGAAGTTGTGGGTCATGCTGGGTGTTTAGTGGTGTAAGTATCAGTAACATATTTTCGTTAATAAATCAAAATTACCCTTTCCAACCCCCACTTTCAATACATAGGTGGCAGTAACAAAAAAAAAAAACTCTTGAAGTAGAGCCAGCAGTGGTTTAATGGTCTGTAAAGGTTTAGTAAATTAACGTTAAACTCAAAAAGGGAACCAGAAATTGTACCAATTTGAGTTTGGGGGTCTGGAAAACACAACTAAAATATATTTCTTGTTATTTATATTTATTTAAATGCCATTGATTCTAGTACTTTATTTATTGGTAACTCAACAAAATTAGTAGATTCGGAATTAATTGAGCCACTAATGTAAACTGCTAAGCTACCTTCACACACTCGTTTTCCAAAGAATTAATAATTCGGCATTGAAAACTCATTTGAACTATAAGACAGTTAGCTAAAAGATTATAGTACACCATTTTCTGGATTCTGCCACGATGGTGATGAAAACTTAATTATTGTTGAATTTGTTGAAATTTGCGACAGAACTTGGCTTACATAATTTTCCTTATGTAAGCCTTTTCTTATGTAAGCCACCCAGTTCTCGTTTTCCATTTTCCGAATAAATGTGTTTTGCTCAAATTTTCTCGTCACTGCCTTGACTAAATGAATTCCTTGATGCAACTAAGCATTAAAATACGATAGGAATGAGTGTCGTATGTGGCCCAAAAGTTGAGATAAGGACGAGATTCTGTTAGGAAACGTAACATTATGTCACGTTTTTCTCGGTTCTGCCAAAATGAAAGTTGGGAAGAGAGTAGGCCATAAAAAATTGATATAAGGCAAAGTAAGATTAAGGAACGTTAAATATTGTGTAACTTGAACGATTCCTGTCCTTTGAGCCAATATGGGCACAGAAGGCGAAGATGTCGCGAGAATCAATACAACGTCACAATGTTGGTGAAATCATATAACTCTACTTAAAGTTTCCTGTAACAATTGTTGATAAGCTGTAAAGCATATTATGTCAGATGAAAAATTCTGGAAATCGATATTTTAGTACGGAAAACAATAGTGCCAAATATGATCTCTGTGGAAAATGAGAAAATTGATGATAATGCCTTCTTATCGGAAAAGGCAGACCATATTATTCCAGTGTATTCATGCGGTGCTGGTATGCAAATGAATTCAATATTAAATTCTTACAAAATATATAAACCTATTTTGTTTATGACATCTAACAGCATAGTTTTATAAAAATAAATGTTCACCATAACAGGAGGTTCAAGGTTGGGACACTTGACAATACTAGAATCTTGCCAAAAGCGGATTAAGAACATATCGGTTTTTATTGTTTTCGTTCATGCATTTTCAAATAGACTCAGTTCATCTTTGTCAGTTGACGAGCTTTTACTTTTCAGACAGGTGCCATAGAAGGACAATATGCCATCAAATACGGAGTCCAAATAGTTATAAGCGAACAGGAAGTGCTCGATTGTTACAGAAAAAGTTGTGGAGGTGGCACCTCGGTAAATGTTTATAGGTATATCCACAGTAATGGCATATCAACAAACGAATCCTATCCTTACACCTCTGGTGATAAAGGTTCCGTAGGAGCTTGCAGGAAAGGAAAAGACACTGGGGTGAAGCTTATTGATTACGTTTTGATACCGCAAAATGAAGAAGCTTTAAAACAGGCAGTAGGTGAGTTATTAGTCAGATAGTGGTGAACAGTGCGCAGTGTTATCAAAAGAAGTTTAAATATCACACAGAACCTGTTCTCAATAGATATCGGAACTAACTATAAACACTAACAATCTAGTATAAAGGTATAAAATTTTAGTGATTCTAAAACGATATTTCATTTCAGAAATCGATAGAAGTTTTCAAATATTCTCGATAGAAGTTCTAATACCTAGGCGAATTTTATAACACATTTTTCATTAAAGCTAATTTGGGTGTGTTTGAAATATTGCATTATTAATTATTTAGGTAAACAACTTTGATCGATTTCTTAATGTTAACCCACAGGTTCCCAAAGGTACTTTTCATATAGTTTCTTTATTGCCATTGGGAACTGGGTCTGACCCCGAAAATTGTAAAAATACACAGAATGTTCAGGTATGTGTGGTACAATTTTCAAAAAAATTAGAAATATATAGTACACATATATTATATAAAAGTATGAATACGGTAGAATATGTGACCAGGGTTCAAATTTAAGAAAAACTTTTCGAATCAATGTTAAGCATGACTCTGGCCATGATTCTGAATGTCATTCCACGATCAAGTCGTTTTTGTTCTCGAATTGGCCCTATTCTTAGAAAACTGCAACCGACCTTGAAGTTAACGTTAAGGCAAGTCGATATGGTGGGAATATTTATAAATTTTCTGGTTTGACTTAGTTTAGCGAATACGATTCTAACATCCGACTTTCAAAAGTTAAGATGGTGAATCCTATATTGCGTTGAAATATCATTCAAGTTTAAATACAATGTCTCAATCAGATAACCAGGAAATTTTCCTTTTGTCGTTATTTTTTTTTGAAAACCCATATTTTCAAAATTTGTAAGTATGCTCTACTTTCATTAGAATTTAGGATGAACTCATAAAGCTGATAGTCAAACTCATGTCTGAAAATAAAATTGTCTGGTTTTCCATTTTCGGAATAAAATATAAAGTTTGATATCTCTAAGGATACAGAAAAATGTAATGGTTAATGGTCACAATACACTAACTTAAGGTGCTTTTTCAAAAAGCTATGCTTGTCCTTGAAATTATCATCGATGACATGGTCAGTAATGTCGGAAAGTAAAATTTTAGGCTCTGTCGATATCTTGTCTTCAAGTGCCTGATCAAAGTCATAGATAAGCCAAAAAAGTTTTTCTAACTTTTGTACGAAAAGTTCTCCATACATACAGTAAAAAAAAATCATTACTGTTTAGTTTTTCTGTCGTGTCCATGCTTTTAGATTGTTTATATAAAAAATTTACTATTTCATTATTTTTTTACAGGACTCATCGGACCAGCTTCCATAGCAGTGAACGCTAGCGGTTTTTCCAAGTATGCAGGAGGTATCTTGAACTACCCTGAATGTGGCGAAGGAGCTGATCACGCTATGCTCGCTGTTGGGTATGGTACAGAAAATGGCCTTGATTACTGGATTGTTAAAAACTCTTGGGGTAGCTGGTGGGGTGAAAATGGATACGTCAAAATGGCTAGAAATAGAAACCGTCAGTGTGGTATTGGAATTAATCAATATTATCCAATTCTGCAGTAGATTAATAAATCTCCAAATATCTTAACAATTTAACAATGTATTTTTTTATAAGAATTGTCTTCATGAGGAAGATAATTTTAAAATTGAAATTAATCCTCCTAGAACTCTTAAAATAAATTTCTGGTAAAATTAATGGCGCTGTCCTTTCTGGTTTCTTAATAAGTGTTATTGAATGATAACGTTTTTCACATACTCCGAACACAGGTGAAAATTCGTAATATATGGCCAAAATGGATGAAAATAAAGTTACTCTGATTTAAAAAATAGGAACCTAAATAAACTAAACAACCTAAACAAAAAGGCCTATGGGGCCACTTAAAATCACCTTTGCTATTTTATTTGGTGAATATTAGGATTAAAACTATGGATTCCAAATCTTCCCGTAAATGTCATTTGGACTTAATAACTAGAATGTTTCCATTACATACGATTATAAAGATACATAGTTTTAAACACAATGTTATTTGTTTATAAAGGCCTGTCGGAGAAACTTAGAAGAATTGCACACAGATATGGAATCAAAATTATCTTCTAAAGCAACGACACCTTGAAGAGCATGATAACAAGAACGAGGCCCGACGCACCAGCAATACCAAATAACTCTATATACAGCATACCGTGTGAATGTGGCAATATTTGCATTGGAGAGACAAAGCGACCGCTGGACACCAGGATTAAGGAACACCGCACAGCTACTCGAAGGGCAGAGGTAACGAAGTCTGGGCTAGCTAATCACGCATGGACCGAACACCATAATATCAACTGAGACCAGGCTAAAGCAATTCACAAGAAAGAGCACTGGTACAAAAGAAAATTCATAGAGACAGCATATATAATCTCGAACGAAAATATAATTAGCGAGCCCAGCGTCTAAATTAAAAATATTTGGAGAACTCTTCTTCGCCCTCTGCCGATACGCATCCCCGGCAACTAAACTCCAGGGAACGAGGACGCTGACCATGACCGGCGACGCATGACCGGTTAAGGGTATAATATAAATACACTGAATTTCCTATTATTCACCTGATGACGATAGCATATACACAGCTATTGAAACGTTGTGAGATCAACCACTTCAAGACGATGGAAGTCCAAGGAAACTTCGAGGGACAATGTTATACATTGTCGGTTTATTATTTTGTTCTACTCAATCGTACTCAACCCGTTGATAAAACATATTTGAAAACATAATTTCTGTAGCTTTCATACTAAATTTAGCTACGTCTACCTGCGTCCTTTAAAGAAAACAGAATTCAACAATGTATAGGTACGAGATACAAAAATATTCATATTCATAATCTTTTTTTTAGGCAGTTCTCGGCATAGAATTTCATTTAGCCGAAGGAAACTATTGAGTTTTTACTTAACCAGTAATTTAATAATCACTAGGCATGATTTCAATGCTTACTTACAATAGTTCCGAAAATAACAAACTATGAAGACTAATAGCTGATTTTGTTTTTTCCGGATTGGGACCGCGTCATTTTTTCTAATTAATTTATTTATATATCTTCATCAACAAATAACCAAAGTTTTCCGACGTTTCGCTCACACTTGTATGGGGCTTTTTCAAATATGAGAAATGCAAATGTTACTTACCTCGTTTAGTCTTTTTCTCACAGCAAACTTTGAAATTTCACTTTATTAAACTTCTCAGACCGAAGCACACATTGTAATTCCAATTATACAGATGATTTCTTAACATGAAGCAAATATCTGCAGAAATAACCGGCATAAATATAAATCGAATATATAGACTATGGATAATTTTGATGACAATGTCTAGAGGACTACAAATAATTCATGAGAAATTCTTAATACCATTCACATAATATTAATTGGTGGACATATTATAAGAAAGAACCAGTAATTCTATCTGATAATATAGAAGTTCTATCTGCTGAGGCCCTAGACAGTAAAAACAAAGAATTTACGAAATATAGTGAGGGTTTGACCTGAAAGTTTTTCTGAAAACAAACCATGAATGAATTATTCGTAATTCTCAGAAAATTATCAAAACAATAAAAAACCTGTTCTCATGTTTTTAAAATTACGAAAATTTTATTATATGCTTATTTTATTATTTTCATTTAAATTTCATGGTTAATAAAGCTTTATTTTTCATAATATACATTTACACTAATATTTTGTACAAATTAGAGCAGTATCAGGTGTAAAGACACTCAGTATAATATTGGCCAGTTTTTGAGTAACAGGATCAGGCACCTTTCTTATGGAAAAATTGTTTAAAATTTTGGTACGTTGTAGAAGTTGATGTTCTGACAAAAAGAGTTCATCGGCTAAAACTGATTCTACGATTAGTTTTCGAGATACAGGGTGTTCAAAATGCCGCATTTTTGAGATTTGCAATGATACACGTGTTTCGTTTCCGGTTAATGGAGAAATTGTGATTTGTACATTATTGAACATAAATATTTCACAAAAAAAATTACCATAAGTTTTAGTGAATTACAGAGTATTTAAAAAATACGTAATATATGATTTTGGAATTTTTTTTATTCCAACGTTGAAAACATAAGATGTTATTGCACAATTAATATCTCGTTGAAGTAATAATTTCTCGGATGTGCTTCATATAATATACAGTGTGAACCATAAATATAGCTAGAGAAGGCATATATTAATAAGTCACCCTGTACGACCCATTCGTGCTGCAATTTTAATAAGACATTAAACAGATATATTATCTGTCTTTTTATACTCAACAGGATGTTAAACTGATTGCAAAAACTGTACATATTGAAAGAGTGTAATTTTTTATACTACCATGTAGTTTTAAATTCTGTCCGTCAACTTTGAATGTTATAACATTTTTACGTTAACGAATGTCAGTGCTTAACTGAGCAGATTATTGTTAAAATTGTATCACTAGTTTTCAAGATATAGGGTGTTAAACTTCAGAAATATCACCTTTATCATATCAGATTTCTCATAATAGATGTGCTTTATTTCCATTTATTGCAGAAAACGTGGTTTGCACATTTTTTGACATAAATATTGCACAAAAAAATATTATTAATTATTTTTAATGACAGGGTGTTCCCATATACGTAACATGTTTCTTTAAGAAAACTCATATTTTTATTATAACATTGAATATATAAAAAAACAGAAATTAATTTCTGGACGTGTTCATACATTATACAGACATTATACGGAAATAATAAAGGTCTTTTATGAGAAATCTGATAAGAGAAAGAAGACATTTTCGATGTTTAACACCCTACATCTCGAAAAACTAGTCATACAATTTTAATAATATTCGGCTCAGTTAAACACTGAACATTTGTTAACGTAACAATGTTAAAACATACAAAGTTGACGGAATTTAAAACTACAATGTAGTATAAAAAACTACCTTTATACAATATGAGTTTAACATCCAAACCAGTTTGGTTTACTCCTTGATGATGACAACTTATAGTTGTTGAAACGGCGTTGAGTGTTTAAAATAAACGTTTGGTATTATGGTGCTAAACTGTTTTTTTACATGTGTGACACAACATAGGTTCCACAGCATTTCCACTAAATAATAATCATAAAAACTTTACAATATATGTGTATTCCAAATATATTTGCTGACTTATCGCATTGTATTGAAATCTGAATATCTCACTTTAACTTAAGAATTAAGAATAAGTGTCCTGAAATGCCAAATTTGATACAACGACAATGGTCACCGTAAATTATTGAGTTTTGCCAAAGTATAATTGTTAACTGCCTTCAAGACAGGTAGATCTGAAATATTTTAAAGTAAATCTGATGTTCTCACGATTTATATGCCTAGATAATTGCCATTTTACTGCAATCATACTTAAATTTTATGAAATTCATCCTGCGAAATAATATTTTGAGATTAATTTACTATCTTTCACATTCCAGTCAATTTATTTAATGATTTTCTCGCCAACAAATCGGGCGTGTGCTAACGATGACTATTTCTTTTTAGTTTTTACATTACGCCATATTATAAAGAAATTTTAGCGTTCTCAAGGATTCTTCCTCAGTAACTAAAACCATGTCAAACTTCATGCCCTTCCGTACACCCAGTATGCTTAAAAAAAAGTTCAAAAATTTCTCTCAAGTATTAATACATAGGTTTATTGATGTTTTAATAGATTAACACCCCTCAATCGGTAACTATTTGCAGTTCCTAATTAGTTCTTTGGCATACGTTAAAAATGTCCATAAATTTGCGTTTTGTTCATTTGAATGCATTAACATGATTATGTTTATTTATTTATCGAAGTAGCAACAAAGTTGTATTGTTCGCAGCTTAAGCATGACTAACACATAAAAACAATAAATAAATTTATCCACCACCCACTTATAGTTGAACGAGTGGCCGAAGATACCAGCATTAAGAAACACTTCTAAATAAAAAAGGAAAGCTGATAAATGATAATCTAATGAAGAAGAGTATTAAGAGAAATGTCAAGGCTTAATAGTGGAGAGGGGGGACTGTGTCTCTGAAAAAGAGAAATATATCGGTACAAGTAAGTTAATCTCATGATAACTGCTTCTCCGATAATATTTTGATGGTAGTTATAGATTATTGTGGTTTTAGATAGGTACTTGTTTAATGCAACAAAAGTTTATTTTGACAATCTCCTCTTCAGAATTGGACTTACCAAGTATCACTTGAATATAATCATTGTTTGCACTGATATAAATATACACAATGGAGACGGAATCATTTTTCATATTGTCCCAGTCAAATAATAAGGTAACAATTTTATTAGATTTTATTACTTCAAAACAATTTTTCCTTCGCTGAGGCTAACACTTTTATACAGTATTCTACTCATTCACTTTCAAAATTTCAGATCAGCAACAATGCATGTTGTGGCACTCTTAGCTTGTCTAGTACTGCATACCGTTGCAACAAATGATGTAGATCTTTGGACAGAATATAAGGTAAAAAATTATATTACATTTTAAGGCCATGTTATATGTGACTTTACAACCTGTCTATAAAATTAAGTACTTGTTTTCATTTTTTAGTTTTATTCATAGGTATTCGCTCACCTGCCTCAACATAATTCTGTTCATAATCTTAATAAAATTCAATAATTATCATAAAATGCACGTTTATATAACAATAGTTATTAATATCATGAATATAATTTATTATAAAAGAATTTAGAATCCATTTTTATAAGTTTTTTAGGGTTCCGTATATACAATATACGGATACCCTTATAATATCACTCAGGATTTCTGCCTCTGTCACATCACAGCCATTTTCTCCTAAACTACTGGACGGAAGAGGTTGAAATT
The DNA here is from genome assembly GCA_034190945.1 of Octodonta nipae. NCBI lineage: Eukaryota > Metazoa > Arthropoda > Insecta > Coleoptera > Chrysomelidae > Octodonta > Octodonta nipae. The sequence continues at coordinate 429,147 of CM067219.1, forward strand.
TGGTATGAAGGTATAGTTTGGTGACCTGAGCAGGAGAATATAGCATAAAAGAAAAAAAAATGATTTTAGGGGTATTTCTGGGGGGGAACTAAAAAATCGACGCTTCCCCCCTGATCTCCGAAACTACTGAGCCTAAAATTTTGAAAAAAATAGGAAATATAGAGCGTTGCCTGAACTTTACAGGAAAATTAAGGAGAAACTATTAATATTAATTTTGGGGGCAAATTATAGAATTAAATAAAAATTTAAAAATAAAAAAAAATTCAAACGCATCATGTAATATATCAAATAAAAGCTCTCATTCTGAGGAACACAAATATATTTTTTACATAAAAAAAATATATATTTAAAAAAATATTAACGAGAATATACCAAAATTTACCCATCCCCCCCTTATCTCCGAAATTATAAAACGTAAAGTGTTGACAAAAAAAATAGATTTATAGGTTCTGACCTTAAGTTTCTTGGAAAAATAAGGAGAAACCTCTACTTTTAATTTTGGGGGCCAATTACAGAATTAAATGGAAAATATAAAATTAAAATTGTTTCTAACCCATCATGTTATATATCAAATGAAAGGGCTCATTACGACGAAAACAAATATATTTTTTCATATTTTTAAAATAAATAAATTAAAAGATATTACCAAAAATATAAAAAAACTTCTCCATTTCCCCCACCCCTTATCTCCGTAATCATAAGCTGGAAAATTTTGAAAAAAATGGAGGTATAGCCCCTCACCTGAACTTTACTGGAAAATTAAGGAGAAACCCCTAATATTTATTTGGGGGGGGGGCAAATTATAGAATTAAATGGAAAATTAAAATTGTTTCTAACCCATCATGTTATATATCAAATGAAAGGGCTAATTATTACAAAAACAAATAAATTATTTTATATTTTTAAAATAAATTAATTATTAAAAGATAATAACAAAAATATAAAAAATTTTACACATCCCCCCCCTATCTCCGAAACCATATCCTGGAAAATTATAAAAAAACAATGGAGGTATAGCCCCTCACCTGAACTTTACTGGAAAAATAGGAAAAAAACCCTAAAATTTTTTTGGGGGGGCAAATTATAGAATTAAATGGAAAATATATAAAATTAAAATTGTTTCTAAACCAGCATGTTATATATCAAATAAAAGGGCTCATGATGAAGGAAACAAATATATTTTTTCCATATTTATAAAATAAATTAATTAAAAGATATTAACAAAAATATAAAAAATTTTACCCATTCCCCCCCTTATCTCCGAAACCATAAGCTGAAAATTTTTGAAAAACTTGAAGTATAGCCTCTCACCTGAACTTTACTGGAAAAATAAGAAGAAACGCCTAATATTCATTTTGGGGGGCAAATTATAGAATTAAATGGAAAATAAAAATTATAATTGTTTTTAACGGGTCATGTAATATATCAAATCCAATTATGACGAATAGGTACAAATATATTTATTTAATTTTTTTAAAATGAATATTTTTAAATATATTAAAAAACTATTTTAAAAAAATTACCCATTCTCCCCGTTATTCCCCAAACTCTAAGACCTCATTTTTTATAGGAGAAATATGAAAAAAATACCTAATTCTATTACTTGGCCACCAAATAATAGAATTAAACGAAAAATAAATTACTAAAAAACCCCATAGTAATTTTAGGGACAAGTTATACAATTAAATGGAAAATAAAGATTCAGTTTTCAAACGCATCATGTAATATATCAGATAAAAGGCTCATTATGTGAATTACAAATATATCATATTTTTAAATCATTTGTATAAAAGATATTAAAAATATTAAACATCGACATAATTCCCACTTTAGAAACTACACTATTTAAAATTTGAAAAATATAGTTTATTTATATTTTTAAATAATTTGAATAACAGATTTAATAATTTATAATTTAAACTTTGACGTATTTTGCCGTTTTTCTTCCAATCTACAGAGCCTCAAAACTCAGACAGTAGATTATAAAAGGCATCTCTGAAAGTTTATTAGTAAAATAAAACTGTAATGTTACTTTTTGTGGGCCAAATTAGAAAATTAAATACATATGTATTGTGTTAAAAATCAAGCGAATCCCAAAGCAGATAAAATAAAAAGTCTATGGGTGGAAAATCAAAGTGTATATTTTTTATAAATTTAAAACGCTCCCTTTAAAAGATATAAGGGTAAGTATAAGAAAATGCACTCATTCCCTGCTTGTCTGAAACTGGAATATTCGAATCTTGAAGGTGGTACGGAACCCTAAGTATGCGAGTCCAACTCCCACTTGACCAAATTATTTTAATTTCATGTTAATGATGCATTTAGTCTTTGGGAAAGTGAATAAAGTAAATAAGTAAAATTTCCAGTATTAATGTACAAATTGATGATTGTTTCGGTCTTCAGTTGATAAAAATTCATTTTTAAGATTACTTAAAACAACAAACGCTTGCTGGTAGTAGGTATGTACCTCCAGTTTCTTCGTAAGAAATATAAATTTAGCATTCATTGTATTTCCAATTTCTGATGAAGCCAGACTTGGCAAAACATATGTCAATTTAAAGAAATAAAAAGTGGAAATTTAAATAATTATTTTTGTTTTTAAGTAATCTTAATGTACAAATTCTTTTCAAAATAACTAGGTATATATATATATATATATGAGCTATTAAATGAACACTCTGTATATATGTAGAATATCAAATAGTACATAGACTCAATCTATAATAAACATTGATTTATCAATTTTGACATTGTGAGAACTTTATGAAATCATTTATTAAAATTAACTGTTTCAATGTCTTTGGTATATTGGCTTAAACAATATTCTTTAAATTTCCACGTAAGTCATTACTGATTTAATGATAACAGGGCCTAAGAAATAATAAACCCTATTCATAACTACATGTACCTTACATTAAAAAATAAGAAAATCCTATTGTACATTGGACGAATTTTAACGAAACGTTTCATTGTCTCAATCTTTTTTTTTATTATATTTATGCTAGTTTTGATTAAGTGTGTGCGAGCATCTTCGAAATATAGAGTGAAATTTGGTTAAGTATATAAAATTAGAAAATAAAAGTAACATTAACTTCTCAGTCAAATATTCAAATAATTAGCGACAAGGTAATATTAGGTCTGTTCATAGAGACCAGTTGTTGATAATTCCATTGGTTTCTAAAACTCTACGTCAATCATCGGTCTGGGCAGATGACTGCGCCAACACTCGATTCATGTAAAAATGTTCAAACCGTTGTAATCGTTGGCAACTGGTTACTATAAACAAACTTAATAAAAAAATATGCCAAAATTAAGTGCATACTGAAATATCCCGCTTATTAGGCAACACAAGAACTTAAGAAACTTTTTCACAAAATACCCAACTTGTGTTTTTGTCTTCATATTTTAATTAAGAATGACTTTATTTCTCTATTCCACATATGTATCTCTTAGACTTTTTCACTTCCCACCCACTTACTAATAACTAAGATATTTCGTTTATTATAACCACCTCGCCAGCCGTTTGAATATTTCACTGAGAAGAAAATGCAAATTGGTCAAGTTTTGTTATGCGCTGAAGATGCTCCCACGTGTGATCGAAACATGTACGTATGAATAAATAATTTGGTCAAGTGCGAGTTGGACTCGCATACTAAGGGTCCCGTAGCTCCTTCAAGATTCTAATATTCAAATTTAAGACAAGCAGGGAATGACTGCATTTTCTTACATTTACCCTAATATCTTTTAAAGGACGCGTTTTAAATTTATAAAAAGTATACACTTTTATTTTCCACACATAAGACTCTTTATTTTATCTGCCTCAGGATTCGCTTGATTTTTATAAGAATACATATGTATATAGTTTTCTATTTTCGCCCCCAAAAATTAACATTAGAGTTTTATTTTACTAATAAACTTTCAGAGAAGCCTTTTATAATCTACTATTTGAATTTGAGGCTCTGTAGATAAAGGGCAAAATAGGTCAAGTTTTAAATTATAAATTATTAAATCTGTTATTCAAATTATTTAAAAATACAAATAAAATATATATTTTTTAAATTTAAATAATGTAGTTTCTAAATTAGGAATTAAGTCTATGTTTAATATTTTTGTTAATATCTTTTAATCAAATGATTTATTTGATATATTATATGATGCGTTTGAAAATTGAATTTTTATTTTTCATTTAATTGTATAATTTGTCCCTAAAATTACTATGGGGGTTTTCTAATATTTTTTTTATTAATTTCAAGAGAGCCCCAGTACCTCTAATTATTTTCAAAGTTTTAAGTAGTATGGTTTCGGAAATAAAGCGAGAAATGAGAATTTTTTATATCTTTATGCTAATATCTTGTAAACAATTAATTTTAAAAATATGAAAAAATATATATTTGTATTCCTCAAAATGTGCCCTTTCATTTGATGTATTTTATGCACTAAAAAATATTTTTTTATTTTCCGTTTAATTAATATTAGGGATTTCTTCATATTTTTCCTGTAAACAAAAAAAATTAGGTCTTATAGTTTGGGGAATAAAGGCAAGAATGGGTATTTTAAAATATTTATTAAAAAAAAATTAAAAAAACATATTTGTATTCGTCATAATGAGCCCTGTGATTTGATATATTACTTGATCAGTTAGAAAACAACTATAATTTTTTATTTTTCATTTAATTCTATAATTTGCCCCCCCCCCCAAAATGAATATTAAGAGGTTCTCCTTATTTTTCCAGTAAAATTCAAGTGAGGCGCTATACCTCTATTTTTGTTCAAAATTTTACAGCTTGTAGTATCGGAGATAAGGGGGTTAATTTTTTAAATATTTTTGTTAATATATTTTAAATTATTTATTTTAAAAATATAAAAAAATACATTTGTTTTCGCCATTATGAGCCCTTTTATTTGATATATGACATGATGCGTTAGAAACAATTTTAATTTTATATTTTCCATTTAATTCTGTAATTTGCCCCCCAAAATTAAAAGTAGAGGTTTCTCCTTATTATTCCAGTAAACTTCACGTCGATCCCTATACCGCTAATTGCAAAATTTTAAGAGTTATAGTTTCAGAGATAAGGTGGGGATGAGTAAATTTTGGTATATTTTCGTTAATATCTTTTTAACTAATTTTTTTAACATGAAAAAATATATTTGTGTTCCTCAGAATGGGACCTTTCATTTGATGTATTACATGATGCGTTTGAATTTTTTTTTATTTTTATATTTTCATTTAATTTTATAATTTGCCCCCAAAATTAATATTAATGGTTTCTCCTTATTTTTCCTGTAAAGTTCGGGCAACCCTCTATATTTCCTATTTTTATTTAGGCACAGTAGTTTCGGAGATCAGGGGGAACGGTCGATTTTTTAGTTTTTCCACCCAAAAGTACCCCTAGAATCAAAATTTCTTCTTTTAGGATATGTACTCCTGATCGGGTCACTAAACTATACATTGATGCCAAATTTCAACCTCCAGTAGTTTAGGAGAAAATGGCTGTGATGTGACAGAGGCAGAAATCCGGAGTGATATTATAAGGGTATCCGAATATTGTATATACGGACTCCTAAAAATAAATAAAAACGTGTGTTTAATGTGGTGGAATGGTTGTAAGTTCACATATCACATAGCCTTGAAGACTGGTAACTCCATTGCAAGCACATACGCAATACTTGGTCAAATTATATTATAGTTTTGACACAATATAAAAAGTGGCATATAACAATTAATGATAAAAATTGTTTAACAAATGTTGTTTTTAGCAAAATTATTCCAAAACCTACAAAAGCCTGTTGGAGGAAAAACTACGTTCATCAGTCTTTCAGGCTAATGTACGCATCATAAATGAACATAACAAAAGATATGAAAGTGGTCTGGAAACATACTTCATGCGTATTAATCAGTTTACTGACTTGACCAATGAAGAATTTCGGAATCTGTATACAAGTGAAGTAGTTGGATTGACATTCAACAATAATGTAACATTTGAATTACCACAAGGTGTAGCTGTACCAGATGCCATTGATTGGAGAGACAAAGGAGCCGTATTGGCTGTTAGAGATCAAGGACAATGTAACTCATGCTGGGCATTTAGTTCTGTAAGTTACCTTTTCCAGTGTTTAAATTATGCCAAAACTGTTCTTAAATCATATATTTGCAATGAATACTAATATAAATGGATCTGGGACTATCAGATACACATATGACTAAACGAAAATCGGTTGGAACACGAGATAACAAAAGAAAGAGAAACAAATAAGTAGCGTCAGCATTTTATTGAAATTTCACTATAATCAGAATCAAGATAATACAACTTTATAGTCCAATAATATAAATATATTTGTACTTACTAAAAAGTGTATACCGTAACCAAAACATTTCAATACTTTCCAAGCTATTGTATCCTGCTGAATTACTAAATTAATATTTTGGGTTTACTTGTAAAAAAACTTCGGGAGCAAACTTTAATAAAGATCTAATGAATGTTGCTTAAATACATTTTGCTATTATATCTTTTGGAGCAAATTGAGGTATTCCAATAGCTTTTACCCTCTTTTACTTCATATTCTTGTTCTTTGGTAATTTGAATTAAATTTTGTTTCGACAAACACACTAACAATCTGATAAACAATCCATAATTTATCTTTATTCACTTGAGTTGTATGTCTATTGAACCAAAATCAACCCTTCTAATACTGTTACCTAACGCCACTTTTATTTTATATTTTCGTTCAAATTTAAATTGCATTTTATTTTCAACAATTTTCAACATAACATTTTAAAAAATTATTGACAATTTCCGAGAAATTTGTAATAAACAACTACTATATGCTAAAATAGGGACACTGTACAAGTATCGCCACTTCATCATGTGGTTGACCTTACACATTAAATATTCTGATAAACACATTCTTATGGTCTTTTTTGGGATACTTTGCCTTTACTGACATTACAAGTCTGGAGGAGGATGAGGGAGTAGAGGTGGCTCTATAATATTACCATGTCAAATTTTTAGTGAAAATGTTAATAAATTTCCCTCATTTTCCTCCGATCTAAGTTTTATGAAATTATTCCTGATTTTCAATTTATTAATCTAATTTCAATTTATACAGATCATAAATCATCATTTTTTTAGGCTGGTTTAATCCTTCATTCCAGTTTCCGTCCAAATTGATTCCTCGCCATTAGTAATGCCAGGAAAACAAAATAATGTATTCACGCGATAACATCCACACAAACATTTTGTTTAATTATAAATTTCACTTTTAAAACTACGTGTAAATACTTTATTTTTCATTTTGCACTCTTGTTTCCAATTAAGATATGGGCTATAGGTGGACAAACCGATTAAATCTAATTTATTTTGAAACGATCTATTATTGTTTTTAATATAGTCAATGTTAAAGTTGATACTCATTTTCACAGTTATGTAAACATACACACTCTGTATATTAGATATTCTTTCATAGACTACGAGGACAAAAACAAAGCAACCACTAGTTAAATCACGTAAACAAAATTTGAATTATTGACACGTTAAGAAAGGTCCGGTGAATATCATTACAGCTCCGTGTCTCTGTGCGGCGTATGAGAATCAGTCAATTACTCCATATAGTTTGCATTAGCTATCTTCTATCTCACGCTTCCGATTTTAAACGAATGTCACTATAATTAACAGATCTAAAGAATGATACTTAGATCGTTTGCAATATAGTGGATGCACCTAAGTCTAAGGTCAGACTGGTGGGATTTCACACCGCGTTTCGGCAGGAAAACACGCACAAAAAATAGGCAGTACTATTGCAAAACGGCCAGACGCGGCGTGAATTTCCACCCAACAGCTCGGTGTCTGGCGTATCTTCAAGGTTAGCCGCCGCAGGACTGGCGGGATTTCACGCCGCGTTATCGACGTTTTTCGAGCCACATAGTATGCCACACCAGCAGCTTTTCACGCGCTTGCAATTCACCTCTACTCTGGCCACACACGCCGGTTGCAGTCATTCCCGTACCTTCAGTTTGGTCGAGCTCCATGACGAAATGAATACCGCGTTTTTTCCTACTAGTGTGGCCACAAAACACAGCGTGAAATAACGCAGAAAATGGAACCGATCCTATCTTGGGGCGGCTAACCTTGAAGATGCGCCCGACACCGAGCTTTGGGAATTCACGGCGCGTCTGGCCTCGCCGATTTGCAATAGTACTGCCTATTATTTTTGCGTGTTTTACTGCCGAAACGCGGCGTGAATTCCCGCTAGTCTCCCTTAGCCTAAGGGTGTTATATAGTATCTCATAGAAGCTATATATCTTTTACCGTGCGCTAGCCGAAGTGCACGGTGAAATATTCTTTCAAGCGAATATAAGTCTTAATACAAGTTTGGATTAGAGCGTAAATTGTCTTTTGATAAATTCGTTGGTATTGAAATGATATTTATTAAACATTGGTGTTAATTTTTAACCTTATTAATAACTTATTAAATTTGGTGGTTCAGCGCACGAGTGCTCTTAAGAGACAGCCGCCCCTGCTTGTAACTATCTTAAAAAGTGCAGATTACCTTTCGTTTTTAATTTTTACGTTTTAAAGTGTGTCTTGCATTTTAAGAAAAATTTTATCTTTTGATCAATTATGCATTACAACTGCAGTGTTTACTATTTATTGTTCGTTTAAAAATGGTAAACTAAAATAAGAGTGGCTTCAAAGTATACCTACCTACCGAAATTGTTTTATGAAAAAAATCTAGAACTTGCATAAAACATTTGGAAAAAAAGTGCATCTTATGGGTAAACAAAGTTCAAGTCAATAATGAAATAACAGCATTTCACCTAATTAATTTTAAAATAATTTGTCTAAGAAAACTACAATTAAAAAAAGACTTGCTACTGTTGAAGAAAATAATATCATTTAGTGAAAAAATTAATAATGTTCAGCCTCATATTAAAATTCTACGAAAGTACCAATTATATAAATAAACAATTGACTTTGTATTAAAAAGAAAATTTCATATTTTTTTGCAATTTTAAAATCAGTATAACATTCCCAAAATTGAATTAGTGTGCATTAGATGCGACTTTATTGTAAGTATGAGTGTTCCACAAACAAAAATTTGCAAGGAGTTGTTGATGGTGCGTCCTGTTTTTAGGAAATGAACTGCTAAGTTATTATGATGAGCTTGATCTACTGGATTCTTGTATTAACGAAAATTTGCAAAAATGCATATTAACTGATAAATAATTTATTCTTTACTATGCTTTTTATTCCGCCGCCTTCTATAGTCATGTCGCTTGGTGCGCCAGGACCATTTATTTATTAGTGGGCCATGGGTTGCGTACCTCTTTTTCAATTTACTTGGACAGGAAAATATACGTATTTAAAATTTTTGTCCACTTTGAAATTGGTATATCCTAATAATACAGTAAAACAATGAGTACTTTCGTCAGTCATTTAGGTACATATCACACTTTGGTCTATGTTTACAACATTTTACTCTTCAGTTTGAAATAAATAAAGACAAACTTTATGCAGTGGTTTGTCAAATAAATGTTGCCCGGGGAATTTTCTGCATAATGATAGTTCACAATAATACGTAATAACAAGTTTTAGAAAACATGCGAAATATTTAGCAATAATATTAGGTATAGGTTAATATAAAAGCAAATAATAATGTAAATAAGGTCTGATAATAAATATAATATGTTAATATTTAAGAATTTTTTTTATTTTTATTGTTATTGAGTTATTGCTAGAAGTACTTTTATAATGGGACTTTTTTGAATTATTACATATTACGTGCATGGTGGATACCAATTTTCAGAAAAAAAGACAAATAACGTGTTGCTTGGCAAATAATTGTTTCAAACAGATAGAAAAATTTAATGTCTTTATCCATTTCCCATGAAGAATCCTAGAGGTGCAAAAAAGGTTCAAAATATGAGAAGAACAGGAAAGATTGAACAATTATTTTTTTCCTAAGTTGCTAACTTTATTGAGTTGTACTGAATTCTTTACATTACTGTCTATTAGTATTATTAAAGAAAATAATTTGGTCAAGTGCGAGTTGGACTCGCATACTTAGGGTTCCGTACCACCTTCAAGATTCGAATATTCCAGTTTCAGACAAGCAGGGAATGAGTGCATTTTCTTATACTTACCCTTATATCTTTTAAAGGAAGCGTTTTAAATTTATAAAAAATATACACTTTGATTTTCCACACATAGACTTTTCATTTTAACTGCTTTAGGATTCGCTTGATTTTTATCACAATACATATGTATTTAATTTTCTAATTTGGCCCCCAAAAAGAAACAGAGTTTTATTTTACTAATAAACTTTCAGAAATGCCTTTTATAATCTACTGCCTGAGTTTTGAGGCTCTGTAGATTGGAGAAAAACGGCAAAATAGATCAAAGTTTAAATATAAATTATTAAATCTGTTATTCATATTATTAAAAAATATAAATAAAATATATTTTCAAAATTTAAATAGTGTAGTTTCTAAAGTGGGAATTAAGTCGATGTTTAATATTTTTAATATCTTTTATACAAATGATTTAAAAATATGATATATTTGTAATTCACATAATGAGCCTTTTATCTGATATATTACATGATTCGTTTGAAAATTGAATCTTTATTTTCCATTTAATTGTATAATTTGTCCCTAAAATTACTATGGGGGTTTTCTAGTAATTTATTTTCCGTTTAATTCTATTATTTGAAGGCCAAATAATAGAATTGGGTATTTTTTTTCATATTTTTCCTATAAACAAAAAAAATGAGGTCTTAGAGTTTGGGGAATAACGGGGAGACTTGGTAATTTTTTTAAAACATTTTTTTAATACATTTTAAATATTCATTTTAAAAAAATTTAAAAATATATTTGTACCTATTCGTCATAATGAGCCCTGGGATTTGATATATTACATGACTTGTTAGAAACAATTATAATTTTTTATTTTCCATTTAATTCTATAATTTGACCCCAAAATGAATATTAGGGGTTTCTTCTTATTTTTCCAGTAAAGTTCAGGTGAGGGCTATACTTCCAGTTTTTCAAATTTTCAGCTTATGGTTTCGGAGATAAGGGGGGAATGGGTAAAATTTTTTATATTTTTGTTAATATCTTTTAATTAATTTATTTATTAATATGAAAAAAATATATTTGTTTTCTTCATCATGAGCCCTTTTATTTGATATATAACATGCTGGGTTAGAAACAATTTTAATTTTATATTTTCCATTTAATTCTATAATTTGCCCCCCCAAAAAAATATTAGGGGTTTGTCCTTATTTTTCCAGTAAAGTTCAAGTGAGGGGCTATACCTCCAGTTTTTCAAAATTTTCCAGCTTATCGTTTCGGAGATAAGGGGGGGAATGGGTAAATTTTTTATATTTTTGTTAATATCTTTTAATTAATTTATTTTAAAAATATGAAAAAAATATATTTGTTTTCGTCGTAATGAGCCCTTTCATTTGATATATAACATGATGGGTTAGAAACAATTTTAATTTTATATTTTCCATTTAATAAGGGGGGGAATGGGTAAATTTTGGTACATTTTCGTTACTATCTTTTAAAATATATTTTTTTAAAATATGAAAAAAATATATTTGTGTTCCTCAGAATGAGACCTTTCATTTGATATATTACATGATGCGTTTGAAAATTTTTTTATTTAATTCTATAATTTGCCCCCCAGAATTAATATTAATGGTTTCTCCTTAATTTTCCTGTTAAGTTCAGGCAATGCTCTATATTTCCTATTTTTTTCAAAATTTTAGGCTCAGTAGTTTCGGAGATCAAGGGGGGAACGGTCGATTTTTTTAGTTTTTCTCCCCAGAAGTACCCCTAAAATCAAATTTTTTTCTTTTACGATATGTACTCCTGATCGGGTCACCAAACTATACATTGATACCAAATTTCAACCACTTCCGTCCAGTAGTTTAGGAGAAAATGGCTGTGATATGACAGAGGCAGAAATCCTTAGTGATATTATAAGGGTATCCGTATATTGTATATACGGAACCCTAAAAATTAATCCGATATAATGTACTTTAAATGTTGACCTTTAAAACTTTACGTTTGAATTTCAGTTTCAAATCTCACTCGTAAACTTTATACACTAAAATACTTGAGCCCAGATGTGTTGTAAATATAATGCAAAAGTTATAGATGGACCCAAAAGAACTAGAGAGTATACCTACCTATGTTTTTACAATTCAACTTATAAACGGGATTAAAAAGTTTGCACAGTATCTTGAGATAAAAGAAAAGAACACAAACGAGACGTTAGGTATAAAGTACAGACTGTAGTGATGAGACATTAATTTAATATTTATCCAGTTCGAAATGTTTAGCAGTGTACTGTGTAAATTCCTAATTCTGTCTGTGGTTGGCGATTTACGAATAAATTATTTTGTACTAATCAATATTCACTGTTCTTGGACGTCCTGCAAAATATCCAATACAATTGGAGAAATAACTACAAAATTAATTGCAGATATTTTGTAAATACATAATTAGTTGAATTCAATTCTCTTTGCTACACTCAAACAATATCTTGTTTCAAAGTTTCCAGTTCCTAAAAATGCGTGTATAATAATTTTAAACGTAAGTGGAACATATCAAATGGAGCCGTTTTTTAAATGTGATTTTCTCGGAAACATTACAACATAATAATGATCATTGACTGAATTAATATGCCCCGGTCTTCAAATATAGGAAACACCTTCTTCTTTCATTGTAAGTTAATACCTTGTTGTTCTTTATTCCCCAAAGTTTTGCAACATTTCCGAAAATAACAAACTTTGAGTCAATTTTCTCTGTGGTCTGCCTATGCTTCTTTTTCCTACAGGATACTTGTTTCTTGATATTTTTATCAGTCTGGTATCAGCTGCTCTTGTCACATGTTCATTTCTGGACTTTCTTTTTGGTTTTATAAATTTAGTGATTTAGTCTATTCCCTTGATATTTAAAGTTCACTACATGTTCTATTATTAGGAATAGGAATATCTGATGAGACAAATGATATCCTACAGGCCCATGATGTTCACACGTCAGATGGAAGTCAAGAGGTGATGATTTAGGCCGTGACAGTAAATTATTGTCGAAGTACCTTGAACATTATGTGAAAAAGTAAAATGCAGTTTCAAACAAGGGTTTTGAACGCAAGCATATTCCAATACAAATTTGTGCGAAATTGACTAAATCATGGATAAGAGCCAGTGGACCTGGTCACTTTCTGTATAGAAAAACCAGAAAATTTGGTACATTCATTCCCAACAAAAATATTTCAAAATGTTGCTACAACGGCCCCGAACAACATCTGTGTACTCTAAAGGCAGCATGATTCAATTCGAATATCAGCTGTTTTTTTTAAGTTGAATTTCCTCTATAAAGTAACTTTCGAGTGTTCTGGAGTTGTCCAATTAATGAAATCCAGCTTCTTCATTTTCGGCAACAGCAATTGTCTTTCCTTAGCCTATAAGTATAAACTGCAAATGCAAGTTAGTCTAATTACCAAGTTGACTCATTGACTTTCGAGACTAAATGAATTATTTGAAATGTTTACTCTCTTTTACCTACCTTAAAAACTGAGACGGTTCGCACATTCCAAATAAAAGGGGTTAATGGCTGTGGATAATTAAAAATATGTTATGTTAAGGAATATCGCGAAGGGGGGTCAAATATAATTTTCTGCAACTTGAAAAAATCAATAAGAACAGTTGCTTAGTTTACCATGTTTAATATTCAATTAATTCTACCGATTTTTCTGAAAGATTTTAATGAATTGGAATAGTTTTAATAGTATTCTATTAACGTTAGTTACCAGGTGATTTCAAATAATCAGAGAATCGAAAAAATACGAGCAATAAATCGTAACCGTCAATAATGCGTCACAAGTTTTCTTAGGAGATATTTATATTTTAATCTCAAAGTATATCAGAAAATAAATGTTGATAGCACTGTATGTTTTTATAAATAAATTATTTTTAGGGAGTATTGGCCCCATTTCTATCGGCGTCGATGTTGATGATTTGCAAAGTTATGGGGGTGGCATTTATAACAATCCAAAATGCGGAAACAAAGTTGATCACGGAGTTCTGGCTGTTGGATATGGTACCAAAATGGTTTAGATTATTGGATTGTTAAGAATTCTTATGATGTAACCTGGGGTGAGAATGGCTATTTCCTCATAGCACGTAATAAAGGCATGATGTGCGGTATGGAAGTTTGAATTTGTATCCAGTAATGAGCTAAGTAATGTTAATAAATGTTTGAAATTGCTAATAATTTCATTTACTTTTTCTTCTTATTCATTGAGATTTGGCCTCCTTACTCTTTTTGTAGCAGCTAAATACACCCCTAAACCAAATTAAGGCAACAATAGATTTAATAAGACAGATGTCTATAACGAATTAATTTTAATAACTTTTTATGGACATTGGTTACACAAAAAATTAAGAAAACCCTTTTCGGTACTTTAAAGATGAATTATCGGCAATATATAAACCGAAAATTGGGTCCAATTACAAATATGTGCATTGTATACTGTTTATTATTATATGTTGTGGAGACATTTTAACTCTGGCGTCAATGTCAATCACCATATGTGTCATTTGACAATTGCTGAGATTCACAATTTTTGGGTTTATTAAATACGTTTTACAGTGACGTTTAGCAAAATGTCTTCCAATGATGGATTTAGCTCTACTGACGATACTCCGATTTCAGTATTAATAATGATGATGGGATTAACTTTCTTGATTTTTTAAAATTTTCTGCTGTTATCAAGTTCTTGCTTTTGCCCCTTTCTACGCTAAGGCTAACAACCCCGATAAATACGTGGTGGAATAATTTGATTTGTCCACGTGACTTCAAGAAATGTTTTATGGTGTTCCCTATTCCTTACTTCTTTCTATAGGTCTGGAAGTCTCATCATGATATGTATAGCTACGAATATATGATACTCTGTATACAAAATTCTTGAAAATTTTAGCTGCGTTAATTGGTATTTATTATAAATGGTTATTTATTATAAAAACAAGTTTAACTTCGTAATTATTTCGTAAGCTTTGTGACGGATATATAAAGATAAAACCTCGGAGGCACTAGTCCCTGCCAAACTACGCACCAGGCGAAATAGTTTTGTCGTGAATTCCACTATGGTATCCAATTAACAAAATAAATATCAATGATTTGCCTAGTCAGCTTTACTTAGTCTCTAATTGGACAATAAATAAGTTAAAGCATTGGCTTAATTAGCGTTCAATTTTATTTTCTAACCAGATCAAATGAGAAGGTTTAGGCAGATTACATTTATTTTGGCTGTTCGTTAGGAGATCCCATCCACAGTTGTTTCAATATATTGGTATCTGAAATTGTAACTAGAGTACAAAGTGTACCAAGCAATTCGAAAACCTGCCAAGATTAATAGTTTGTTGTGCAGATATTCTTCACACATATTCTGACAGAAAGCTATGTTTAGAAGTCAAGCAGTATTCCGATATATAAATAGTGTTTTGCACAATGTGTTATACTTTTTTGTGTTTGGATAAGTTTCAAATATCTGGAATAGTTCTAATTCGCTGTGCGCTTTACCTGGACGTTTATACAGAAATTCTCACTTTCATAAAAAAATAACAAACAAGAAATATCTTTTCGAAAATTAATACCAAACTTGGCATAAAAATAAACAATTTCTCTAGTGACGATATGAGGTTAGGTATCAGTAACTGATTGCTGGTGTTGATTGCCGTCAAAGATAATAAAAATATATAAATTACTTCAAGAGGTGTGTTGATAATACAATAATAATATTTTAGCATTTCAATTCATTATTTATACAGAAATATTGAGTCTAAATAAAAATAGATCATTTCAGATCCTCGGAGTTGAACTAAATCTAATAGTTGTAGTAAAACTAGTGAGTAATGCAATATACAGTTATATTATTGACATTATTAAGTTTTGCTAGTTCAACCAGTTATCTTGATATCTGGAATAATTATAAGGTAAATAACAATCAATTTTCAAAAACTACTTGTTACGTGCTGGTAATGCGAAAATGAATCTTAATAAGTGGTAGGACCTTAAGATAATTAATTAGGCATTTATTATCTAGTACGTTTTGATACTTAATCTAGACGTAGGTTAATATAGTAATTAGTAAATATATAAAACAAGGTGTGTTGAAACATAACAGAAAAAAATTATATTACTTCAACGAAAACATTTTACACAACCACATATAAATATTTAGAAAACACATTACAATAGATTCTGTGGGTTTTAAAATTTACATATGTTCACTTTCACCTTCAACGTCTTTATTTACCAAATAAATTCACTGTTTATAAATACAATGAGTAATACTATACCTGTTCACTTCTTTTGTGGTCTCAGAAACACGCTTTTTTACATCCAACGAAATTTTAGGATAGCCGTTGTGTTGCTCTCTTTTTTAGTTCACCCGATTTTTATGTTTACTTAGTGTTTTCATCGGAACGATTACTTTATAAGGTTACGTTTTTTTAACGGCGTTAAATGAATTTTATAACAATATACACCAATGCTTAGCTAAAGATTTTACATAAACTTAGGCTCAGAAATGCTTAGTTTCCAACATATTGAATAAATTCGAGAATTTTGGGAAAACATATTTACTCTTGATGCTTGAAATATTTAAAATACAATAAACAATAAACTTCTAAAATACGAAAGAAAACAATTAAAATGACCAACACTAGCCTCATTGTAAGTACCTATGTAGCCTACGAAGTACAGAATGATACGCAAGTACATTCAGCTCCTAAAATTAAAATTGTCTGATTTTAGAATACAATGGTTGACCGCAATTATGATGAATGCCTAATTTTCTATGTTTTTCAAAACTCTATCGAACTATAAAAATGGCGGTAGTCATACTGGTTATACAACAACAACAATCAAGTTTCATGAAGATATGGAAGACAAAGGAATTTGCAGTGCTTTTTCCTCTGATTTCCCAACCGTCTAACACATCCTCAAAGTAACTACTAACTAGTAATATAACGCAAAATATGATAGAAAGGTAATCACTGAAAAGCAAGTTCTACAAGCTATTGATAAGCTTGACGCTAACAAGAGTAGTGGATCAGATAAGCAAGCATTCAATTAGTAAACAACTTCCCATACTTTATCATAAATCGTTAGATGAAAAAACTTTCCCAAGTTTATCAAAAGAGGTTTGCCAATTACAGACCTATCAGTATGCTTTCCGTCCCTGGTAAAATGTTTGAATCTATCTTATTCGATACTTTGTTCTTTGAACTGACAGAAATAGATATTCAAAAAACAACATGTTTTTTTCCGTGGCCAATCAGTGGGTATTAATCTTACATGTTTTGTACAATATGTACTTCAGACTCTAGACACAAGAACCAGGGTGGATGCCGTGTATACCGATTTCTCAAAAGTATTTGATACGCTTAATGTTCCAATCTTATTTGTTAAGCTACAGAATATCGGCATACTTGGCAACCTTCTGCAATGGCTTATGTCTTATTTATCGAATCTCAATCGGTGTGTTAAGGTAATTCATGTACATCCTCATATGTGGAAGGTGTGCCTCAAGTCTCACATTTAGGGCCTTTACTGTTTCTGTATTTATAAACGACATAAGCGATTGTTTTCACCACTCTGAATTTTCTCTGTACGCAGATGATCTTAAAATTTCAAAGCTATTAGAACAATTATTGACTGTGTAGAGCTTCAATCCGACTTAGATCGACTCTATAAATATTGTGGTTTAAACAGATGGTCTCTAAATATTCCAAATTTTTTCATGTAATATTTTGTAGACACATTAATTCTGAGCAGCTGTACAATATAAACGGGGGTGATCTACTGAATTTAAACGCTGTTATAGATTTATTTCAATTACATATCGAAGAAATTCTTAGGGAAGTATGGAAAAATTTAGGATTCATTCTGCGTATTACTAGGTCCTTTAGACAATGAAAGTTTCTAACTATCCTCTATAATTTATTAGTTATAATCCATCTAGAGTTGCTGCTTGTACTGCATGGAATCCATATTATGTTAAATATGTTCCTCGTATTGAAAAGCTAAAGAAAAAAAAATTATTCATTTAAACTTCAGAGATAACCCTGATTA
The DNA here is from genome assembly GCA_034190945.1 of Octodonta nipae. Lineage (NCBI taxonomy): Eukaryota > Metazoa > Arthropoda > Insecta > Coleoptera > Chrysomelidae > Octodonta > Octodonta nipae. Next base: position 447,298 of record CM067219.1, read on the forward strand.
TTTAAATGAAAGTTATGAAGCTAGTATTAAGCTTTACCAATTACAAAAGCTGAGCACAAGACGTATGGTTTTTATTTAAAATAGTTAATAGTAAAATCGATTGTCAATTCCTTCTTAACAATATCCACTTTAATGTGCCTCAGTTTAGGACAAGATCTATCTTTATTTTCTATAATCAACGATTTAACACTAATTATGGCAAAAATTCACCCGTCTCGCAAATGCTAAATATATATAACCTTTACTTTAACAACATCGACATTTTTAATGTATAATTTCAATTTTTTAAATTAAAAGCTTTTCGTTGTTTTGAGTTGTAGTATGCATTATTTTTTGTACTCTTATATATATATATATAATTAGTTTTTAGGTAAAACAAGCTTTTGCTTTATTTTCATATTTTTTACTATAATAGTCTGCTGTTGCTAATTTTAAAGCTGCGACTTTCTGTGCGACGGCCTGTTGTTTAATAAATAAATAAATATATAAATGAACTGGTAGATAGATATGCAATGCAGAATTTTAGTTTTCCTCTCATCGACTTCAAAAATGTCTTAGATAGGTAGGCAACTAAATTATACAAAAAGGGGACCTTTTGTTGTTTACATTTTCTTACTTTGTGTAGGTAACTACCAAAATGTGGTATTTATTGTCTGGTGTTATGTTTGTTAATTATTTTCAATTTTTCGTTTACCTGGAAGTTGTTTAATGTTTAAAAATGTGATTATTATCATATTGAACCAGCGAATATTTTCGACAAAACGTACAATTATAAAATCTCTCGTTGTTCTTAATTAATTATTTAACCAACTGTTTTAGTCTGATTTCAACAAAACATACAGAAGTTTAATAGATGAAAATTCCGTCATTCAATCTTTAAGTCGAATTATGACATGATACAAAACGTACAATTATAAAATCTCTCGTTGTTCTTAATTAATTATTTAACCAACTGTTTTAGTCTGATTTCACAAAACATACAGAAGTTTAATAGATGAAAATCGTCATTCATCTTTAAGTCGAATATGACATGATACAAAAGCACAATGTGAAATATTACGCAGGGGACGAATCGTATTATCTTAGAATTAACCAATTTGCCGATATGACTAATGAAGAAATCATAAACATGTTTGACACAGAGAGCAATCTGTAGTGGAGTTTGATGAAGTATTTGAAATTCCTGAGGGAACTTCTGTACCAGCTGCGATTGATTGGAGGCAAAAGGGTTCAGTCTTGCCTGTAGAAGACGAAAACCAGTGTTATGTTTCTTTTGCATTTAGTGCTGTAAGTGTTTATACTTTTAACCAATTGTTATTTAGTAGTATACTGCTCGAGTTTTAATTTTCTTTTCTAGTCTTTGTACGGGTCTAGAAACGTTGATGATATCTCACACCTTTAATCAGACTCTAATTTTAAGAAAACGTTCAATCTTTTTTACCAAACAATTTGTCGGTGAACAAGTAATAATAACGCATTATTATCGTAATTTATTGAAATATATTTTTTCTAATTAATCATTTCACTTTTATTAATGGTTTTAGCTGGTGCCGTAGAGGGACAAAACTTCATCAAAACACAATATTTCCGTCGCTCTAGTAGCAAGAGATTGTCGATTGCTCTAAAGCCAACATGGATGCAATGGAGGAAATAGCACTAATGTATACAATTACATTAAAGATAACGGAATCTCTACTCAGGCTAGCTATCCTTACAAACATATACAAAATTTTTGTCAAACTGAAGCTGATTCTAAAGTG